>JAJOOO010009947.1:0-40055 GCA_029582685.1 Solanum piurae | reverse complement strand
ATCACACTAAATCTATGTTGATAATTCTTTTCTTGTTGATTACCTCCTTGGTCCGGCAAGTAGCAATAAGGCGAGTTCTAACGTTTGCAACCGCTAAAGGGACTTCTAAACGAAAGAATTATCAATGCATGCACCACTCTATTCAAGAATTGCTTATTTACTATTCATACTTTGTTAATCGCTCATGGTTCTCACAACCCTAGTTGTGGAGTTTAGTTACCCATAATCATATGAACACAATTCATTGTTTTAGATGAAGGGATTATGAACTTACGTAAGAAGAATAATAAACCCAAAATTTCAACTTGTATTGCAACTCAAAAATCTTCAAAACGATCTTAGGAAATTAATAATTGCTAAAGTTGCAAGTTAATCTCCCAAGTCATGAACTAGAAAAATATAATAATGTCTAACCCCAAAACGAGGTTTACATGCCCTATTTATAGAAAACAAGTCCTAAATTAAAAGGGAAACAAAATAAGGAAAGTTTGTTACAGGCACGCGTCTTCATTCCACGAGACTGACTCACGGACCGTTGATGGATCTACGGTCCATGAATCCCTTCCGTCAGCCAATAGTTAGAAAATATTTCAGCTTCCAAGCATCAGCTTCTCTGAAGCAAACGACGGAACTGCAGTACGGACCGTCGATCAATCTACGGTCCGTCAGTCCCTCTCTGTAGCTCCATACTTGGAATCTTCAAAAAATTAGGTACTGGAACCCTCGCAGTATCAATCTATGGATCAACAGTACGGTCCATAGATCAATCTACGGACCGTCAATGGGCACCGTGGTTCAACACTTGGTCAGATTTCCCTGATTTGCCGTCCATGCCTTGGCTGCTGATCTACGACCACCATCTACGGAGCATCAGTGGACCTACGGTCCGTAGATCACCTCCGTAGATGCCCTTTTCTGCATTTCTTTCAGCTGTCTCTTTACTTCCGCGCCTGAACATCTCTCCTGCAAAATATGATAAAAACACATAAAAACAATACAAAAAGGCCCTAGACACACACAACTTGTAAGTGAAATGTATTAGAAATACCGTACACTCACGGTATATCACTTCTTGAGTAACCATAGTTCATAACTCATATTCTTGTTCATATTAGTGTGAGAAAAAAGCCTTAACCGACATTAGACCATGTGAGCTTTCCATGGAATCCGGTGTCTGCCTCACACCGAAAAGGGGTGTCTTACTTGCCTATGGTAGAACCATGGTTTGTTAGCTTATGTGGATCCACTAGATAAAGACCTATGAGGGCACATAGTTATGGGATCAGGAGTTCCTACTATAAACCCAGACTCAACTATCGTAGAAGGTTTCCATCTCATGAGACATACTTTGGGAACCCGAGCTCAACTATCTTAGAAGGAACCCATTTTGAAAGACGGACTCAACTAGCATATAAGCTTCCGTCTTATATACAATATCCACTTGGTGCTAAGCATAATTCTCATTGAGTTCATATTATGTCTTGACTTAACTCATAATTTTGGAAGGAATGTCTTGACACACAATCCAACATAATTCTTAGATAGCTCCTAGAGTCAAATAGGTGAGACTAGTCTTCCAACCTTAGAATCATCATATTGTGAGAAACCTTTCACATCATATCATATTCTTGCATAGGTGTGTGTGAGGATCATCCTTTTAAAAACACATCAACAAGAGCATAATCATAATCACTTTACTCTCAAAGTGTTCTTAAAGCATATACACAAATCTCATAATCATGCATAATTCTCATACCTTGCTCTCCAAGGATTCAAGATCATATTTACTCAACACATCTTGAATTCACTACATTAGACATGGAGACAATCATAATTCAAGTAGTTCAATTACTACATGCAAAATTCTATCATATTCTACTTGCATCAATCAATACCCACACTTTGAGATCATAATTGGCAAAATAGGGAAATTCATGGATTCTTGGGGAATTCATCATAAAACAATGTAGAACCATCAATTCATATTGAATCTATCATAATTCAATCATTATAAGCGAATTTGAAAGGAATCCATGAGATTGAAATCAAACCATAACTTTTGGGGAATTACTACTTTTGAAATTGAAGTTTGAAGGTACTCCATGGATGAAAACTATCGGTGGATGAAAAGCTACCATACCTTAGCTATGAATCCCCATGAAATTGAGATGAAAATTCTTGATCTTTGCAACCCTAGGCTCCAACTTCCTTCTTCTTCTGCCTTGAGTTCTAGAGAGAGAATTTATTTGGAGAGGATGAGTTCTTTGGAATTTTAGAAATAATGATTTGGATTAGTTTGGTCTAAAAGCTTTATATAGGTGTTTAAAAATAGGTTAAAATGACATCACTTAATACTAATTAAAACCAGAAAACCCCAAAGTGCCCTTAAACTTAACTGCCAAAAACCAATTCCAGGCCTCACCCACGACTCACCATTGATGGACCGTGGTTGGACCCACGACCCATGCTGGTGAACCGTGGTTAGGGTTCTGGGACTTGGTTCCTGGGGCCTGGACCTACGGCTCCTCACCCACGAGGTGTGGGCGGACCTACAGGGTGTGTGTTGCCCTTGTGGTTCACTGCCCAGGCAGCCTCTTTAGGGTCCTCCTCAAGGACCCATGATTGGTCCTTGGGGTTTGAACCTTGACATTCCAACACGAAAACATTTATTTTTAAGGTACGGGGAGGTACATTCAAGGCTCTAACCCTAACTTCAAGATCTAGTTAGCCTAATAGTTTTTGGGGTGTTACATTATCTATCCCTTGGAAACATTCGTCCTCTAATTACGATCTAGACACCTTACGGAAGTAAAGACTCAAGACTAACAACCCATCATGCATGAAACATCAAAATAATGCACATTTCAAAGGAGGGAACTTCAACTCCAACTCAAACATATTCAATGCATCACAAGGGAGTAGGAACTACATCTATCAACCCATTATGCATGATAATTCAATATTTCTCATATTCATAGGAGGAACTACCTTCTCCAACTAAAAGCATGCTCAACAAGATCTCATGGAGCCTTTATGCAATTTACTCTCAAAAAGCATAGTCATGGAATGTTCATCAACTCATCTCATGAAGTCAAATATGCAACTCGTACTAAATGCACAACAACATGAGGAGCACATAAATCATGAAAGCTCATTTTCTTACTAAAACATAAATTTCTCATGAACATGCATATCATAAGGAAATCATGGAAAAACACATATAACTCACATGACTCCCAAAACAAGGAAACTCAATAGGAATTAGTTACCTCAAGCTAGAATAGGAGTAGAAGGAAAACGATGAGGATAGCGGGACTTCATATCGGCCTCGGCCTCCCAAGTAGCACCCTCAACTAAATGATTCCTCCACAAAACCTTTACCGAAGCTACTTCCTTGTTTCTCCATCTCTTAACTTTCTGGTCTAGAATCTCTACCGGGACTTCCTCATATGAAAGACTTTCATCAACACCTAATCCTTTTAAGGGGATAATGGATGCCAAATCTCCAACACACTTCTTGAGCATGGAAATATGAAATACCGGATGAACCGAACACAACTCATTTGGAAAATCTAACTCATAGGCAACTTTATCAATACGCCTCAAAATTTGGTTTGGGCCCACATACCGGGGACTAATTTCCCTTTCTTGCCAAATCTCATCACACCCTTCATGGGTGAAATTTTCAAGTAGACCCAATCATTAACCTCAAATTCTATATCCCTTTTCCTCACATCGGCATAAGACTTTTTACGAGTTTGTGCCGTTTTCAATCTATCTCTAATGAGTCGGATTTTCTCAATGGTCTCTAAAACCAATTCCGGACCCATCAAAGCCATTTGTCCCACCTCGAACCAACTTATAGGAGATCTACACCTCCTACCATACAAAGCCTCAAATGAAGCCATACCAACACTTGAGTGATAGCTATTTTTGTAGGCAAACTCTACCAATGGCAAATGGTCATCCTAATTACCCTAAAGTTAATCACACAAGCCCTTAACATATCTTCCAAAGTTTGGATGGTACGCTCCTCTTGCCCATTGGTTTGGGGATGAAAAGCCAAACTATGCTTAACCTTAGTGCCTAGGCCCCTTTGGAAGGACCTCCAAAAGTGAGAACTAAACTGAGGGCCACAATCGGAAATAATGGATAAAGGCACTCCATGCAACTTCACCATTTCTCTTATGTATAACTTGGCATAGTCCTCTGCCGAATAGGAATCTTTGATGGGAATAAAATGAGCCGATTTCTTCATCCGATCTACAATAAACCAAATAGAGTGATGTTTCCTCCGGGTACATGGCAAACCAACAATAAAGTCCATATTTATCTCTTCCCACTTCCAAGTAGGAATATCTATATTTTGGGATAAACCTCCCGGCCTTTGATGCTCAACCTTAACTTGTTGACAATTAGGATACTTAGCCACAAATTCGGCAATATCTTTCTTCATACCATTCCACCGATAAACTTCCCGCAAGTCACAATACGTTTTGGTGGCTCCCGGATGAATAGAATATCGAGAACTATAAACCTCTGACAAGATTAGTTCTCTCAAGTTATCAACATCCGAAACGCATAAACGACCTTTGTATCTAAGTACACCATCTCCCTCTTGGGAGAAAGCCTCAATGGATTTCTTAAGTACTGCCTCTTTCAATTCAACCAAAATAGGATCAAGGCCTTGCTTAGACTTCACATTCGATACAAAAGATGATTCGGACCCATTGTGAACCATGACACCACCCTTGGTGGAATACACTAATTGAACACCTAACCGGGCCAACCTATGAACATCCTGAACCAACTCTTTCTTATCATCATCAACATGGGAAACACTTCCCATAGACAACCTACTATGAGCATCCGCCACCACATTGGCCTTGTCGAGATGATAAAGAACTCTCGGTCATAATCCTTCAATAATTCAAGCCACCTTCTTTGGTGAAGATTCAAGTCCTTTTGACTAACACATATTGTAAGATATTGTGATCCGTAAACACATCAACATGGACCCCATATAGATAATGCCTCCATATTTTCAAGGCAAACACAACCGCTGCCAATTCAAGATCATGGGTATGATAATTCTTCTCATGGACTTTAAGTTGTCTTGAGGCATAGGCAATCACCTCACCATTTTGCATAAGCACACATCCCAAACCAATTCTAGAGGCATCACAATACACTACAAAGCCATCGGTACCTTCCGATAAGGTCAACACCGGGGCGGAAGTAAGTCTGTCCTTTAATTCTTGGAAACTTTTCTCACAAGCTTCTGACCAAATGAATTGTCACGACCCGGGATCACCCCCTAGTCATAACCGGCGTACTCGACCTCGAAGAGGTCTTATACAAGCCTCATAGATCATTCATTGCATAAGATACTTAAAAATAGAGAAGAATTAAAAACTTTCTTTACAATCGAAGGCATTTTCATTAAATAGAAAACGGAAAACTTTCTAGACTTTATACAGTATGTCTCAAACCATCTAATACTTTGGATACAACATTGGGACTTAGCCCATACAAAACTTTATCAAAACTAAAAGTCATAAAAAGGAAACACCATGGGTTCGTCCTCGAAACTATGAGGACTCAGCAAGTCTTCATCTTCAAGCACCTTAGAGACCTATCCTTCAAGCATAGGACACCAACATCTCCAAAGCCTACACTTTGGTAAAAAGGGAAAAGAATGGGGTTAGCACATTAGATGTACTAAGTATGATGACCATGCAAAAACATGCTTGAAAAGGGACATTTGAGTTGAAAGTCATGCTAGTATGCCAATTTTGATAAAATCTTCATAACATGATATTAAGGCATAAAAATCATCACATTCAATATATAAAATCTCATACATCACATTTAGGCAAGAAGCACATATAACCCATAAGTACATACGTCAATAAGCCATTCAACCTCTTAGGACCTCTATCTAAAGTTACCCTAAGACACACCTAAGTAAGACATGAAGTGGCCGCCCATACAACCTCTTCATACAACACCTAGGTATTCCTCAAGGCTACAATAGACAAGAACCTTTCAATTTATACACAACATGCTAAGTAATCATTTCATCAATATAAGCTACTCATTCATCATTTCATTTAGACAATAAGTCAACATCTTCATTAAGCCATTTAGGACACATTCATTCCTTTAGAGGACTTTCACTCATTAGCCATTAAGGCTTACAGACTCATTTTAGTAGCTTCAAAGCCTACTCGTGCCATGTGTAGATAGCATCCCATGCTACTACCTACACGTTGTAGAGCCTATCCAATAACTAGAGTGCACATCCCACATGATGGGAATATACATTAACCGATATAGACCATGAGATCTAGACATGGAATTCGGTGTTCTACCCCCACATCGAAAAGAGGTGTTCTACTTGCCTAAGGTAGAACTAGATGATATTATAGCATTGGTGTAGACCACTAGCTAATATATCTCCTATGTAGGCACATAGTTCTGGGGTAGGAAGATGTTCATTGGAACTCTAGCCTATCATTGGGAGAGTTTCCATCTAACCCTATCCACTCGGTGCTTAGCCTTCATTCCCATAGAGTATTTCATTCACATTCGTTATACTTGAGAGGGCTCCCAATACTAGGTCTACCGACCCAAAGTACATTACACAAGAAAGGGTCCTTTCACTAGGTCTACCGATTCAAGGTACATTAAGGATAGCTCATGACTTTCCAAGAAGGGTGCTTTCTACATTAGGTCTACCGATTCAAGGTCATTACTCATTCATTCATGAAAGGGAACCTATACTAGGTCTACCAATTCAAGACATCAATCACACTTCATGGAGGGGATACAACATTTGGTCTACCGGTCCTAAGATACATTCATCACATCACATTCAATTACACAAGGAGGAGAATGCCTTAGGCCTACCAAATCAATGTTCAAGATTACATTACAATACTAGGAGGACCTTTCACATTAGAGAAACCTTATACATGATCATTAAGAGAGAACATACTTTCCATCACAATACAATAATACTACACACAAGATTATTATTGAGATCACATAAACACCTTCACATTATACAACCATCTATTCAATGACATGATAACACTTCAATTCACCATATAATGCCTGCATGGCCATGATCACAATACATTCAATATATATTCACCTCCACCTTTCAAGTGGATCAATCCATACAAGAACAATCCTACTATAACATGAAGTTAGGTCAACTTACCATTCACCAAAGCCATAATCACCATTAATCAATTCCCCAACAATTCACCATAATTAGGTATAAACAACAATATAAATCAATAATACAATTCAATCTAAGAACAATTCCATCATCATCCAATCATAACCATAAAACCCACTTCATAATCCAAATTTAGGAGTTTAGTGAAATCATGGGTTCATAATGTTTTTCATCTTAAAATCATCAATTAAACATCAACATAATCATAACTTATCAATTGAAATCGTTTGATGCAAGAACCCATGATTTTGAATAAGAATTAGGGTTTTTTTCATAAACTTTGGAAACCTCGAAAACTATTTTGAAATTGACTCTAGGGTGAAGCTTGCCCTAGATAAAGGATCACCATAACTTATACTTGAATAATCCAATGAAATTGGAGTATAAACACTTTGAAATCCCCAACCCTAGCTTGAACTTGACCTTGACCTTCAATGGAGTTTTAGAGAGAACTTTTAGGAGAGAAGGGTTTTGTTTTTGAAGAATGAATTCTAAATGGAGGTTTAAATGTTTTAATACACTTAAAATACCTAAAAACACTAAAAAAAACCATCCATGCATTTAATTGGCCAAGGGTGGAATTTACCAAACCACCCTTTGCTTGGCCGAACATATGACAACAAAACATGTGAGACTTACGAAACCCCCACCTACGGACCGTAGGTGGGGTGACGGGCCGTTCTGTCACTCTGTCGTTGGTGACTGAGACTTGGACATGGGAGCTAAGTCTCCCTAGGCTAAGTATTGACTTACGGAGTAGACTTACTGGCCGTAAGTGGACCTACTGGCCGTAAGTCATGGCCGTAGTTCACCACTCTTTGGCAGCTTGGGGTCTAAACTTAGGGTTCTTCACAAGGACCCTTAGGGTGGTCCTTGGGGAGTCGTACCCGGACTCTTAACCCATAAACATGCCCATATAAGTGTGAGAGTCACCTCCACATGATTTACACTTCAAACAACACACCAAACTCCAATGGCACCACACTAGAACACATTAACTCAAAAGACTAGTTTTCGAACGTCATGGTCGTCCCTTGACGTTTGGCCTCTAAACTCTTTAAAATAAACTTTGAAATCCAAAACTCATCATTTTAACAAGTTACCAACTTCTAAAACACATGCCAAGCTCTAGTTAATCATATTTCATTTTAGGGTCGTTACATGAACTTAGCCTTCTTTTGAGTCAAAGCCGTCATCAGAGAGGCAATGGAGGAAAAACCCTCAACAAACCTTCTCTAATAACCGGCCAAACCCAAAAAGCTTATAATATCTTAAGGGGTTAGAGGTCTTGGCCAACTCTTGACTGCATATGTGTTCTTAGGATAAACCTCAATACCCTTACTAGACACAATATGACCGAGGAAAGCCATAGACCTTAACCAAAATTCACACTTGCTAAACTTTGCAAAAAGTTGACGGTCCTTAAGAACTTGCAACACAATTCTCAAATGGTCCGCATGCTCATTCTCACTCCTTGAATAGATCAAAATGTCATCGATAAACACAATCAAAAACATATCAAGGTATTGTCTAAAAACCCTATTCATTACATCCATGAACGCCGCCGGATCATTAGTCAACCCAAACGACATAACCAAGAACTCATAGTGACCATATCGGGCTCTAAAAGCCATCTTTGGAATGTCTTCCTCTCTCACCCTTAATTGATGGTAACCCGAACGAAGATCGATCTTAGAGAAATAACTATTCCCTTGCAATTGATCAAACAAGTCATCTATCCTCGGGAGAGGTTACTTGTTCTTAATGGTCACTTTGTTTAATTGACGATAATCGATGCACATTCGAAGAGACCCATCTTTCTTTCTCAAAAACAACACCGGAGCACCCCATGGTGAAATACTTGGACGAATAAAGCCCTTATCTAACAAGTCCTTTAATTGCTCCTTCATCTCTTTTCACTTGGCTAGAGCCATTCGATAAGGAGGAATTGAGATAGGTTACATATCTGAAATAAGGTCAATTCCAAAATCTTTCTCCCGCTCGAGAGGAATATCGGGTATATCATCTGGGAAAACTTCCAGAAATTCATTTACAACCGGGACCGACTCAAGTGTAGGGTTCTCGGAATATACATCCTTCACCCTAACAATATGGTAAATACAACCCTTGGAGATCATCTTTCTAGCCTTCACACATGAGACAAACTAGCCCTTAGGTATAGAGTTTCCCATTTTCCACTCAAGAATAGGCTTATTCGGGAATTGGAACTTAACTACCTGAGTTCTATAATCAATGGACGCATAGCAAGAGTGCAACAATTCCATACCAAGTATCATATCAAACTTTACAAATCAATAAGAGTCACTCTATGGTATAGGGAAACTGGGCATCCTCTATAAACCCTTTTAGCCACCACAGAGTCACCAACATGAGTAGATACAGAAAAGGGTTCTAACAACACATCAGGGAGCATATCAAATCTCATTGCCACATATGCCGTCACAAATTTTAAAGTAGCACCGAGGTCTAATAAATCATACACATCTATATGAAAAACTTTTAACATACCGGTCACCACGTCGGAGAACTCTCATGATCACCTCGGTTTTGGAGAGCATAGAAACGGTTCTTATTGGGAGCATCAGAGTTTGAACCACTAGGAGGATCTTTCTTTCCCTCTCTTCCTTAAGCCTTAAGCATGGGACAATCTATCATTTTGTGACCACTTTCCCACAACCATAGCAACCATCCGTGCCAACTAGGCACTTACCATCATGCTTCCTTCCACATTTGGAGCAAATAAATTTAGTCGCATAGGAACCACTATCATTACCTCCTTGAGGTTCAGGGTTGGACACCCTATCCTTGTTGACCCTTGGAGGAGCACTAGAGGAACCTTGGTTGGAGAACCTTTGTCTAAACCTTGGTCGACCTTGTCCATCCGACCTAGTATTGGAGAAGTTCTCGTCATCGGTCCTAGCTCTTTTCACCTCCTTATTCTTCTTTTGGAGTT
Source organism: Solanum piurae (assembly GCA_029582685.1). NCBI lineage: Eukaryota > Viridiplantae > Streptophyta > Magnoliopsida > Solanales > Solanaceae > Solanum > Solanum piurae. The sequence goes on along the minus strand of JAJOOO010009947.1, from coordinate 29,832 downwards.
TCTCATCCTCTATTTGTTGGGAATACACCATAAGACGTGAGATATCCATATCATAATAGAGCATTTCCATACGACATTATTTTCCTACCAATTTGGACACACCCGTCAAATACCTACTCATCATATCCCTTGAATCCCCCACCATAGCCGGAGCATACTTGGACAATTGAGTAAACTTTAGAGAATATTCTTGAACACCCATACCTCCCTGACAAAGGTTAATGAACTCTTCCACCTTAGCTTCCCTCAACTCTCGGGGAAAGAACCTATCAAGAAAAGCCAACTTAAACACTTGCCACTCAATGGGACCCGCTTCTACCGGCCTACCACTCTTCCATTTCTTATACCATACTTGAGAAACACCTTTCAATTGGTAAGCGGCTAACTCAACTTTGTCTACCGAAGTCAACCCCATGATATCAAGTACCTTATAAACCTCGTCCACAAATTCTTGAGGATTCTCTTCCACTTTGGATCCATGAAATTTGGGATGGTTCATTCTTGAAAAATCCCTCACTCTTGAAGCAGCCGAATTCACATTAGGATTCATCGGAGCTATAACCTCTATATTGGCTTGAGCCGTCACGACTTGAGCTAATATTTGGATAGTATACCTAAACTCCGCATGGGTCACAGTCTCAACCAAAGGAGCAACTGGAGCTTGATTAGCTCGGAGGACTTAAGGAACTTGAGGAGGAGATTCTTCATTAACATTTTCTTCCTCACCTCTTCTTCAAAATGCCCTTCGGGTAGTCATATCCTGTAGACCATAGGGCAAGAATTAGAAAAAGGACCCTTTAGAGGTAAACTCTATCGCACGACTAAAGAATAATGAAAGAAGTGGAATTTCATAAGCATCTTGTAGCCTCTCATTCATCAATGTGGTGCGCTTCACACTCATGAACAAGACTCTACTAGACGTGGCTTATGAGACATGACATGATCCTAGAATCATTCTAAACCTTGTGCTCTGATTACCAAGTTTGTCACGACCCAAGGGTACCCCCTACATGTAACATGGAGTATAGAACCCCGAAAGACTCCATACAAGCCACTTAGCATATCATAACATAAGTAATAGAAAAATACAAATAAAAACGCAATTCAAGTCCAAGTATAAATTTGTCTTTATAAGAAAAAGAGGAAGTCTATACTCTAAGTCTCAACATAGCCATCTATTACAATCTTTGAAATGAAAGGGACACAACCCATACAACATAGTCCAAAATGAAAATACTAGAAATAAACTACAAATGAAACAACATCCATCCTCGAATCTTTGAGGACTCACCACAAGCTAGGAGAATATCAAAGTCCAAGCTTAGCCACAATGATGATCGCCTTGAGAACCGGACCCTACACTTGGGGAAAATGTAGGAAAAACATAGGTTAGTACAAAAATGCACTAAGTATGATAGCCATGCATAAAACCTTGAAAACAATCTAAAAAGGACATTTTAGTTGAAATCATGCACTTTACCAAGTTTAAAGATCATAATGAAGACATAGGAAAGCATAAGTCATAATCATATTGAACATAGTCATAATGATAGCATAAGAGAAACACCTCATAATTACCCTCAAAGTATACTTCTGCAATGCATAGATAAGACCCCATAAATCTCACCCATGTTAAGTAATACTTTTTAGGTCCTCATACATGTTCATCATCTTGAAAACTCATATAAAAGCTTCTTGAGTAACCATAGTTCATAGCTCATATTCTTGTTCATATTAGTGTGGGAAGAAGCCTTAACCGACATTAGACCATGTGAGCTTTCCATGGAATCTGGTTGTCTTCCCCACACCGAAAAGAGGTGTCCTACTTGCCTAAGGTAAAACCATGGTTTGTTAGCTTAGGTGGATCCACTAGCTAAAGACCTATGAGGGCACATAGATATGGGATAAGGATATTGCTACTAGAAACCCGGACTCAACTATCGTAGAAGGTTTCCATCTCGTGAGACATACTTTGGGAACTCGGACTCAACTATCGTAGAAGGAACCATTTGGAAAGCCAGACTAAACTAGCTTATAAGCTTTCATTGGGAAGCCAAACTCAACTAGCGTATAAGCTTCTGTTTCATATACAATATCCACTCGGTGCTAAGCATAATTCCCATTGAGTTCATATTAAGTTTTGACTTAACTCATAATTTTGGAAGGAATGTCTTGACACTCAATCCAGCATAATTCATAGATAGCTCCTAGATTAAAATATGTGAGACTAGTCTTCCAACCTTAGAATCATCTATTGTGAGAAACCTTTCACATCATATCATATTCATGAATAGGTGTGTGTGAGGATCATTCTTCTAACAACACAAGAACAAGAGAATAATCATAATCACTTTACTCTCAAAGTGTTCTTAAATGCTACATAAATCTCATAATCATGCATAATTCTCATACCTTGATCTCCAAGGATTCAAGATCATATTTACTCAACACATCTAGAATTCACTATATTATACATGGAGACAATCATAATTCAAGTAGTTCAATTACTACATGCACAATTCTATCATATTCTACTTGCATCAATCAATACCCACACTTTGAGTTCATAATTTGGAAAATAGGGAAATTCATGGATTCTTGGGGAATTCATCATAAAACCATGTAAAACCGTCAATTTATACATAATCTATCATAATTATATCATTATAAACGAATTTGAAAGGAATCCATGAGATTGAAGTCAAACCCTAACTTTTGGGGAATTATTTCTGTTGAAATTGAAGTTTGAAGGGACTCCATGGATGAAAACTATCCATGGATGAAGAGATAACATACCTTAGCTATGAATCCCCACGAAATTGAGAAATTTGAAACCCTAGGCTCTAACTTCCTTCTTCTTCTTCCTTGAGTTCTAGAGAGAGAATTTCTTTGGAGAGGATGAGTTCTTTTGGATTTTAGAAATAATGATTTGGATTAGTTAGTTTAGGGGTCTAAAAGTTGTATATAGGTGTTTAAAAATAGGCTAAAACGACATCACTTAATACTATTAAAACTAGAAAACTCCAAAGTGCCCCTAAACATAACCGCCAAAAACCAATTCCAGGCCTCACTTACGACTCACCATTGAAGGACCGTGGTTGGATGCACAGCCCGTTCTGGTGAACCGTGGTTTGGGTTTTGGGACTTGGTTCCTGAGGCCTGGACCTCCGACCCCTCACCCACAAGGCATGGGAGGACCTACGGGGCGTGTGTTACCCTCGTGGTTCACTGCCATGCAGCCTCTTTAGGGTCCTCCTCAAGGACCCATGATTGGTCCTTGGGGTTTGAACCTTGACGTTCCAACACGAAAACATTTACTTTCAAGGTATGGGGAGGTACATTTATTTTCAAGGTATGGGGAGGTACATTCAAGGCTCTAATCCTAACATCAAGCTCTAGTTAGCCTACTAGTTTCTGGGGTGTTACATTCTTCAATTAATTTCATTAATGAAATTGTTTATGTGATGATTTTATTATTAGTTCTTCAGTTTTAGCCTCATTCTTTATCAATGGAGGTTTTGAGTTCTTGAGGTGAGGGTTTTACGAAAGAATGGTGTTTCTTGATAGAATTTGAGTGAGATTTCAATGAATTTGTGCTGGTTTTTAAATCAAAGAGTGTTTGGAAGAAACCAATCGATTTTAGATGAGTTAGGACCCAAAACATTAACAACAAAATTCATTAGATTTTTGGGTCCGGGCAGAAGAAATGCACCCCCATAGCGCCATAAGGGTTGGGGCAGCGCGCCTGCAGTGCGCTAGGAAGGGTCTTCAGGAGTTTAGGGGCTGGCGCCCTACGCCAGGATCGCCTGCCCCCGTTTCTCTTCCATCTTTCTTTTCATCTGAGTTTTTTTTAATCGTGTCTTCACTCTATTCTTTATATTAACTATTTAAGTCTTTATTAATCATTGAGATATCCTACATATCCTAATCATATCTGTTAAATTACATTTCAAATTGAAGTAATATTAAGAGGAAAGTTCAAGAAGGTCCTTTGAGTCAAATTGAGAACTCTTTTGAAATCAACTATAGTTTTTAACTAAGTCTTGAGAAAGTAAGTACGAGAATGAGAAGAGTTGTACTCATGAGTTCTATATTGTCATTGAGATCCTTGAGCTGAGTCGTTTATGTCTATAATTCCGCATGAACTCTATAAATTGAGTGTTCTTGAGAGGAGTAATATCATTGAGTTCTGAGTTCTGAATTCTTGAGTCCTTAAGTTCTAAGTATTAAGTGTATGAGGTCATTTAGATCCTTGAGTTGTTTCGTTCATGTCTATATTTCAACATAACCCCATTTTGTGTTACAAGTTTTGAGAAGTCTGTGAAAACAAATTATGAGTTTTAAAACTGAGTTTTGTGGAAGTAAAAGATGAGTTTTGAGAAACATATTTTAAATATGAATTGAGTTGAGTATAAGGGAACTAAGTATTCCCAAATGTATCATATTTACATTGAGGAAAGAGAAACTTTGATTTCTAAAAAGAGTATATGAGTTCAAGATATTTGAGCAGTTACCTCTTTTAAGAGGGTAGTTTGAGCAATTATCTCAAACCACAGGAAGAGTTATGTTTTTTTAAAACATATGAGCATGAGGTATATATTATTGGGAGTAGTATTGAGCACCGTTATGGGGATGAGTTCAGACAACTCAAAATCCTCATAAACCATGCATGAAAACATGGGTAAAGGATCATATTTTTACATGATTCGTTATTGCGCATAGCTTAGTGGATTCACTTAGTTGAGGATGTTCTGTACCCCGTTAAGGTATAGGACAGTTCTGGCAGCGTGAGCGAGGCGTCGTATAATCAGTAGCTTATAGTGATGGTTGTCAGTTAGAGAATCTCCCAAATAAGAGTAAAGATTTTATTATTATATTTTTCTTTCATACATTTTGAGTTCTTGTCTACTGCTTACAAAGCTTTATATATTGCATCTTGTTATCACTTGCTTAACATTGAGTTGAGTATTCTTGAGTTGAGTTGAATTGAATTGAGATGAGGTGAGTATGTCTTTCTTTTTATTAGTTCAAGCTTATATTTATGTTTCACCCCTTACACGCTCGTACATTCAATGTACCGACGCTATTTCACCTGCATCTTTTAATGAGGCAGATACAGGTATTGAGGGTCATCAACAGGCGCTCCGTTGATACCAATTGTAGTCCCAGTTAGCTTTGGTGAGTCTCCTTTCTTCCGAAGGGTTCCACATTTACTTTTCAGTTTGTTAAGATGTCGTGGGTATTTTCCTGACATCCGTCATAGCTATCAGAGACTTCATAGACATTATTAGTTGATGAGTCTTTTCCCATCTCTTTTGTGATGTTTTAAAGACTTGAGTTGAAAATTTCTGTTTTGAGTATTTCAGAGTATACTGAGTTAAACTATTTCATAAATGGTATCTTTATGAGTTGAGTTTGCATTTGACATTTCTATCTCACTTGAGTAAGTCTTCCGCTGAGTAATGAGCCAGTCCAAGAGTTCACTTGGGGACCAACAATGGTTCTCGAGTGCCGGCCAAGTCCAGGGTGTAGGCTCGAGACATGACAAGAAAAAGGTCAAATCCCATGTATAAGGTACCATTCACTCAATTTTTAGCACAATAAGTAATAGCATTGTTCGTCCTAGCCTTGTTGGCTTATTAAATATGGTTATATATATATATATATGTATATATATATATGTATGTATATATATATATATATATGTATATATATGTGTATATATATATATATATATATATATATGAAATATTTATCCAAATAAATTTGTACAAATACGGGGTAATTATTTTGTTTAGTTTCAAGTTGTGGAAAAATCAAAAAATTAATAAGGAGATTAAAAAATTCAAACTTGCAACTTGCAACCTAAAGTAATGGCATACACAATATAATTTTTAAATGAAGATAATTTTAATGAAGAAACTTCAATTGTACTCCCTTCATTGGTTGCTTGTGTCTTCTCCACTTATATCATTGGTACTATTACACCTAAAGCAACATATATTCATATATCAGATATTTTAAATTTACAATAAAGATTTATATATGTGAGTTAAATGTATCTATTAACTTAAAATTCAGAATACTCACCCACATAAAGTGGGGATTCAGTATCAAGAAGCATACCTTGTTAAATAGAACTGTTCAATTGTTAGAAAATTCTGTCATTAGTCAATTGCGACCAAGATGGGTTCTTGTATTAAAACACTAGATGATAATTCACATTGATGGCCAACTCACTACTGGATTAGAAGTTAAAATTTTAATTTCACGGGATATTTATCACCTCCCACCAGCAACAATATGTGTCTAAAAGTTTAGAAAAAATGAAAAGAAATTACCTAGTGCTTTGTCAAAGACCTCCGTTGGTCATACCTGATTATACTCATAAGTTTAATGTAGAAATTGATGCAACACTGACATTGAAGCTGCTCTAATGCAGAAAAGAAGACCTACAACTTAATTTATTAAGTCCAATTGATTTGCAGTGGAAAAAATATTTCTTTCTAGTATGGTGCAATAAGTCCAAAATTTTTGGTACCCACTTCACTCATTTATTATTGTCGTATTAACTTGAGATTGATATAGAAATTTATTAACTTCAAATTCTGAATGTGTCTATATACTCATACTCTCTCTCTCTCTCTCTCTCTATATATATATATATATATATATATATATATATCCTCAAATTGTCAACTTACAATGTACATGTGATTATTGTTGAGGAGAAAAGGTTAATGGCAATAATTAAAACCTAATAAAGAGAGGAGAACGCTAGATGAGAAAAGGCCTAAAATAGTCCTTTACGATTTGGGTTTTGATTTAAAATAGTCTTATTCTATAAAGTGAACTCATATTTATTAATTTGGTATTACCATTGAGCATGAATAAAAAAGAATTCCTCGAGAGAGAATACACCATTCTAGCTGACGAATTTTGATAATAAACATTTTGTAAAAGGTAACTAATGAAGAACATACAACTGAAGAAGCAATTGGCAAGGTTTATAAGGTGACCAAAATTTGAATTTTTAAATAAATTGTTACAATTCAACATTCAAAGAAATGATTAAAATACAACTTGGAGGTGGAAGAATTAAGTCGTATCATCCTTTTCTTCCTTGCTTTTTTTATTTACTCTGCATTTTCTCCTACCACTGGAATTATTTTTGTTATTTGAGTCTTCTTTTTCAAGCAATTCATATTAAAATCTTCTCATGAATTATTTCCCCTCTGAAGATTCCAATTATATTCATATTCAACTGGTGAAAGCCTGGTAGTAAAATGTGAAAATGCAAATAACTTTATGAGATATAATCAAAAATAAATTTAACAATTTTTTTGTGTTTTGTCAAATATTTAAGGATCAAATCTAAAGAAGAATCATAATGTTGTTCAACGATACCTAATGTGAACATAAGAAAATACAATAGACATAAGAAATATGAATTACCCTATAGAGGTTGCTGATTGAACGAAATTTGATACTTCTAGGTATTCCTTGCGTGATAAGATAGTTTCCACAATTTTTATCTCTTATCAAAAGTTTTGTGCCAGTATTGACGTTATTATCTGTAACACCTCGCTATTTCAAAGAACTAGAATTAGAAAGAAACCATTTTTGGAAATAATTAAATTTGGAAATTTTGGCAAGTTATGTAAAGTATGAGTTTTGGGTCAACTTCAAATGACTATAACTCCTGGTACATGATGAATTAGGTTGTCTACAAGATACCAAATGAAAGATCTTTGAATTATCTTTCCGACGTCACCGAGTTTGCTCATTTTTGAGTTCGTATGAGGGAGATATGCCTTTTTGAAGTTGGATTGTCTGGGTAAGGAAAGTCAACCGAATTTTAGCTACCTATCTGCTTCAACTCCCTAAACTTGCGCTTGGCCTCATAGATGACGTTGTTAGGGAAGAAAGCCTTCTTAAACTCCAATCGAAATTGCTCCCATGTATTGATGGTGCAAATCCCCTTCCCTATTTCCGACTCCTTTCGCCTCTACCATACCATGGCCCTCTCTGAGAGGTATAACACTGCAATGTTGATCTTGTTCTTATCACTCTTCACCTTGCTACACTTGAAGTAATTCTCCAAATGCCACAGGACATTCCACTTCTTGCGCGTTACGGATGTTGACATCTAATTTTGGATATTCATATTTAATTAATTAAGCTTTCATAAATAATAATAATAATAATAATAATAAAATATATATGTTACAAAAACTTTTGTAAAGAATACGAAAACATTTAAAAAAAAATATTTTTAGTTTTTATTCGATAAATTTATTTCATAAATATTATTTCTTATAAAATTAAATATATTATATAAATATTACTACTTACTTTCTCATTTTTAAATATACGTCAAATAAATATCGTTCTGAACGGTTAACTTGATTTTTTATTTATTTTTAATTAAATATAATTTCTATTGTTGTAAACAAATATTTTTTATTATATATATTATTCAAAATTAGGAAGCTTACTTTTGGTCTTTTCATTACCCAACTAATTAGATTAGTTTTTAGTAATTTATTTGGGGTCTAAACTGATTTGGTTAAGTTTATGCTTCAGAAAATTACGCTAGGGTTTTGAGAGAGGAGAAAAGAGGAGAAGAGCCAAAGTTCGTCTCGTTCTTGAAGTTTCACTTGTGGATTTCACCAAGGGTTAATCACTACGAGGTATCTGAAATAATATAGAGTTGAGTTCGTTCACCCACACTCCAATCATGATTAAATTCAGCTTATTTACATTCTAAGTGTTTGGAGAAGAAACCGATCGAATCTAGACGATTTACGATAGAAAAACGAACAAGAAAATTCTTGGGTTTTCTAGGCAGGGGGCTGGAGCACCGCGCCACTCAGTGCACCAGAAGAAGTGTTCTATAGGATGGGATTTAGGGCGCAGTGCCACTCAGTGCACCCCAACCGAGTTTCTGCAGGATAGGGTCTGCCGCCCTGCGCTACTCAGTACGCCAGGGTGGCAAGGTCCTTTACCGTTTCCCACTTCTTTCCATTTGAGTTTCTTAGAATCTTACCTATGTTTTCTAGTTGTTTTCTACACTCTAAGGTACATTTAAATATCGAGATATCATCTATAGCATAAGATCATAACCCTTGAATCCATAAATTAACTTCGAGGTAGAGCTAAGAGTTAAGACAAGAGAGTTCTTATAGTCTTTCAAAAGTCTTTTACCAACGTTTTAAAGTTGTTTTAAAGACTTAAGCATTGAGTTTGAGAAAGAGTATAGACAAGTTCATTTCTTCAAAAGATTATATGGGAATTAAGTATTCCCAAGAGTAAAAATTTTCACATTTAAACAAGAGAGGAAACACCAATTTCCAAGAGAGCTTTTGAGCTAGTTTTTGAGTAATAATCTCAAACCACAGAAAGAGTTATGTTTTTTAACATATGAGCTAGTTATATTTTGGGAGTAGTATTGAGCACCGATTTAGGGACGAGTTTGAGTTCAGATAATTCAAAGTCTCCATAAACCGTGTAGCCAACTTGGGTCGAAAAGGGTCATACTTTTTAGATGATTCCTAAATGCTTTTAGAATAGACTAGTGGATCCACTTAGTAGTAGGTTGTATACCCCTGGCAAGGTATAGGATGACCCTAGCAGCGTACGGTAAGATGTTGTATCATCACATAACTCATAGTGATGGTTGTCGGTTAGAGAATCTCCCATAGAGTTATTTTGTATCTTTATATATACAAACACAGTTTATATTGTATTTTTTATACATTGAGATGTTTTTATTGTTTAAAGTCTTCTATTTATACTGCATCTATTTACTGCTTTATATTGAAATGAGTTGAGTAGAGTTGAGACGAGGTAAATGTTTTTTCAGTTCCAGTTCAAGCTTATGTTTTGTTTTAGGGTTCCCCTCGCATGCTCGTACATTCAATGTACTGATGCCATTTGGCCTGCATCATTTTATGATGCAGATACAGGTAACCAAGATCAATATCCATCACTTGTTGATCCAGTTGAGCACTCAGAGTTATTTAGTGAGCCTCCTTACTTTTCGGAAGATTCCTTTTATTTCTTTGTTGATTATTGTTGTTAGGATGATCGGGGGTCTTGTCCTGACATCCCAATTAGTATTTAGAGGCTTCATAGATAGTTAGTTAGTAGTCATTAGTCTTGTTATTTCAGTTGTTTTGAATATAAAACTTGAGTTGCAATTTTGGCTAGTTGAATGTTTACTTATAAAGCATTTTAAGTTTATATATTCAGACAGATTGTTAAGATTGTATTTAAGTACATTTTCTATTGAGTAAGTCTTTCGCTTAGAGTCTTGCTAGGCCAAGGGTTCTCTTGGGGCAAACAATGGTTCTCGAGTGCTAGTCCCGCCCAGGGTGTAGGCTCGGGGCGTGACAAACTTGGTAGCAGGGAATATAGTTCAAGAGTCCTAGGGAGTCTATGAAGCCGTTTCTGTAGAGTCCTATTTATCTGTGTGAAGTGTTCCATATCTATAAATAGGAGTCTGGAACATTTAGGAACTATCTCACTTATTTCATACTCATTTCGTGCGATAGAGTTCATCTCTATAAAGTTTCTTTCTAACTCGTGCTTGAGCGTATCTTTCAGATCATGGCTCCACGAAGAGCTGTCCGAGGTCATCCTGCTAGAAGGAATGTTGAGGAACAAGGGGTACCTAATGCACCAGAAGTGCAACCCCAAGGAGAGATCACTAATTCCAAGTTCCCTGAAGCTATCAGGATGTTGACCCAAGTTGTAACCAACCAAGCTGGGCAACAAAGAGAGAATCGACAAAAAGTGGCTGATACTTCTAGGATCCGTGAGTTCTTAAGGAAGAATCCTCCAAACTTCACTGGTTCAAGCATCACTGAGGATCCGAAACAAATCATAGAGGAATTGCAGAAAGTGATTGAGGTTATGCATGTTGCCGATGTTGAGCGAGTGGAACTAGATGCATCTCAACTTAAGAGTGTTTCTAGAATATGGTTTGACAAATGGAAGAAGGGTAGAGCTGAGGATGCACCGATAGTGAGCTGGGCTGTGTTCGAGAGTGCATTCATGGGGCGTTTCTTTCCCTGTGAACTTAGAGAAGCAAAGGTATGAGAATTCCTCACTCTTAAGCAGGAATCTATGAGTGTTCATGAGTACAGTCTGAAGTTCACCCAACTTTTCCGCTATGCTCCGGAGATGGTTGATGATTTGAGGAGCAGGATGAGTTTATTCATTGCTGCGTTGTCTCGTCTGTCAAGTAAGGAAGGAAAGGTGGATATGCTGATAGGAGAGATGAACATAGCAAGGCTGATGATCCATGTACAACAGGTTGAGGAGGACAAGCTGAAGGACATAGAAAAGTTTAGAAACAAGAGGGCTAAGACATCAGGGAATTAGTCCAGGAAGAAGAGAAGTAATGCGAACCAGTTTTCTTTCTAACATAAGCAAAATGGACTTGAACCATCATCTACTAGTGCACCTGCACCAAGGAACAGAGGTGAGTTCAACAATCAAAATTCACAAAACTTCAGAGCTAGACCTGCACTGTCTCAACGTAGTGTTGCACAAGGAGGTAATGGTATTCTTGCATGTGCTAGGTGTGGTAGGACCCACTCATGGGTGTGTCGAGATGGCTCCACTAATTTTTTCAAGTGTGGTCAAGAGGGTCACTTCATGAAAGAATGTCCTAAGAACATGGAGAGTGGTGGAAATAAGGGAACTAGAGCTCAATATTCTTCAGTTTCTCCACCAGACAGAGCTGCACCTAGAGGAGCTACTTCAGGGGCTGGCAGAGGAGTAAACCGTCTATATGCTATCAATATCCAAGAGCAAGAGAATTTCCCAGATGTTGTCACTGGTATGATCAAAGTCTTTACTTTTTATGTTTACGCTTTGCTAGATGCAAGAGCGAGTCTATATTTTGTGACTCCTTATATTTCCATGAATTTTGATATTATTCATGAGCAACTTCTTTAGCCCTTTAGTGTTTCCACACCTGTTGGTAAGTCTATTCTAGTTGAGAGAGTTTATCATGATTGTACCATTTCCATCAATCACAAGAACACCATGGCTGATTTAGTTGAGTTAGCTATGGTAGATTTTGATGTCATTCTAGGTATGGACTGACTTCATGCCTGTTATGCCTCAGTCGATTGTAGAAATCGAGTTTTTAAGTTCCAGTTTCCTAATGAGCCAGTTATAGAGTGCAAGAGTAGTTCAGTAGTGCCTAAGGGTCGTTTTATTTCGTACCTTAAAATGAGAAAGTTAGTTTTCAAGGGGTGCGTCTATCACTTAGTCCGAGTTAATGAATCTAGTGTTGAGATACCTCCTATTCAGTCAGTTTCAGTTGTTAGCGAGTTCCCAGAAGTCTTTCCAGATTATTTACCCGGAGTCCCCCCTGAGAGAGAATTAGACTCCGGTATAGATATTCTTCACAATACTAGTCCTACCTCTATTCCACCATATAGAATGTCTCTATGAGAGTTAAAAAGATTAAAGAGCAGTTGAAAGATCTCCTTGAGAAAGGTTTTATTCGACCAAGTATCTCACTTTGGGGCGCTCTGGTCTTATTTGTGAGGAAGAATGATGGTTCTCTTAGAATGTGCATAGATTACCATCAGTTGAACAAGGTTACTATCAAGAATAAGTATCCTCTTCCGAGAATTGATGATGTTTTTGATCAACTTCAGGGTGCCACTTGTTTTTCTAAGATAGACCTCAGATTTGGCTATCATCAGTTGAGAGTAAGAGAAAGTGATATTCCTAAGATAACTTTCGGGACTCGTTGTGAGTTCCTAGTTATGTCCTTTGGTTTGACCACTTCTCCTGCAGCATGCATGGGCCTTATGAACTGAGTATTCAAGCCTTATTTAGATATGTTTGTTATCGTATTCATTGATGACATTCTAATCTATTCGAAGAATGAGGAAGATCATGGTAGTCATCTCAGAATAGTCCCTCAAATTCTCAAGGATAAGGAGTTATATGCTAAGTTTTCTAAGTGTGAATTTTATCTTGAGTATGTGGATTTCTTATGCCATATTGTTTCCGGTGATGGAATTTGAGTTGACACTTAAAAGATAGAGACAGTGCAAAAGTGGCCTAGACCCACGTCTCCAACTGACATTAGGAGTTTCTTGGGATTAGATGGATATTATAGAAGGTTCGTCGAGGGGTTCTCATCAATTTCATCCCCTTTGACTAAGTTGACTCAGAAAATTGTTAAATTTCAATGATCTGAAGTTTCTGAGAAAAGCTTTCAGGAATTGAAAAAGTGGTTAACTACTGCCCCAGTGTTGACCTTACCAGAGGGTACACAAGGTTTTGTGGTATATTGTGATGCATCCAGAGTGGGATTGGGTTGTGTATGAATGCAGAATGGAAAAATTATAGCTTATGCCTCCAGAAAGCTTAAGATTCACGAGAGGAATTACCCAACCCATGATCTATAGTTGGCTTCTATAGTATTCGCTTTGAAAATATGGTGTCACTATCTTTATGGTGTACATGTAGATGTGTTCACCGATCACAAGATTCTTCAGTATGTGTTTAGTCAAAAAGAACTCAATCTCAGACAAAGGAAGTGGTTAGAGTTACACAAGGATTATGACATGAGTATCCTCTATCACCCACGTAAGGCTAATGTTGTTGCTGATGCCTTGAGCAGATTGTCTATGGGTAGTACCGCCCATTTTGAGGAACACAAGAAAGAGTTAGCAAAAGATGTGCATAGACTTGCACGACCAGGAGTTTGATTAATGGATTTCAATAAAGGAGGAGTAGTGGTGATGAATGAGGCTGAATCATCATTGGTGTCTGAAGTTAAAGAGAAACAAGACAAAGATCCTATTTTGCAAAAAGTAATGGCTTTTGAACAAGGAGGAGATGGTGTATTGAGGCATCAAGGTAGATTGTGTGTGCCAAGGGTGGATGAATTCCAAGAGAAGATCATGGAGGAAGTTCATAGCTTCAGATATTCTATCCATCCGGGTTCCACAAAGATGTATCATGATTTGAGAGAGGTTTATTGGTGGAGTAGTATGAAGAAGGGCATTGCAGAGTTTGTTGCTAAGTGTTGAATTGAAAACAAGTTAAAGTAGAGCACCAAAGGCCCAGTGGTATGGCTCAGAATATAGAGATTCCGGAATGGAAGTGGGAGATGGTCAATATGGACTTCATTATTTGTTTGTCGCGATCTCGCAAGCAACATGATTGCATTTGGGTGATTATAGATCGAATGACTAAATCAACCCTCTTTTTGCCGGTAAAGACTACCCATTCAAAAGAAGATTATGCTAATTTATATATTTAAGAGGTATTCACACTTCATGGAGTTCCAGTGTCGATTATTTCATAAAGAGGTGCACAATTTACTGCATAATTTTGGAAGTCATTCTAGAAAGGTTTGGGTTCGAAGTTGAACTTGAGTACTACTTTTCATCCGCAGACTGATGGTCAAGCAGAACTCACTATTCAGACTTTAGAAGATATGTTGAGGGCTTGTGTTATTAATTTCAAGGGTAATTGGGATGATCACCTACCTCTCATTGAGTTTGCTTATAACAATCGTTACCACTCTAGCATCCAAATGGCTCTGTATGATGCTCTTTATGGGAGAAGATGCAGATCTCATATCTGATGGTTTGAGGTTGGTGAATCTAGGTTGATCGGACCAGACTTAGTGCATCAAGCTATGGAAAAAGTAAAGGTTATTCAAGAGAGATTGAAAATAGCGCAGAGTCGTCAGAAATAATATACATATGTTAGGAGAAAAGACTCAGAGCTTGAAGTAGATGATTGGGTTTATTTGAAGGTTTCACCAATGAAGGGTGTTATGAGATTTGGTAAGAAGGGGAAGCTGAGTCCCCGATATATTGGTCCTTACAAGATATCCAAGAGGATTGGCAATGTAGCTTATGAGTTAGAGTTGCCCCAAGAGCTAGCGGTGGTCCATCCGGTATTTCACATTTCTATGTTGAAGAAGTGTATGGGAGATCTTGCACTTATCATACCTACTGAAGATATTGGTATTAAGGATAGCTTATCTTATGATAAGATTCTTGTCCACATTCTAGATCGTAAAGTTCACAAGTTGAGGACCAAGGAAATAGCATCCGTCAAGGTTCTGTGGAGAAATCAGTTTGTTGAGAAAGCTACTTGGGAAGCTGAGGAGGACATGAAGAAGAGATACCCACATCTCTTTGAGTCCGGAGATATTCCAAATTACGGTACTAATCCTTTTTCTTGGCATTTACTTTAAGTTGACTTGTTGTGTTTACATTCTGCTTGTTGGCTGTGTAAGCTAGATGTTAGATGTTACACCCTTAACAAACTAAGAGTAATCTCATTCAAGGATAAATTTTTCCAAGGGGGAGATATTGTAAAACCTCGTTATTTGAAAAAACTAGAATTAGAAAGAAACCATTTTTGGAAATAATTAAATTTGGAAATTTTGGCAAGTTATGTGAAGTATGAGTTTTGGGTCAACTTCAAACGACCACAACTCCTAGTGTATGATGATTTAGGTGGGATACAGGATACCAAATGAAAGGTCTTTGAATTATCTTTCCAATGCCACCGGATTTGCTCATTTTTGAGTTTGTATGAGAGAGATATGTCCGTTTGAAGTTGGGCTATCTGGATACGAAAGTGAACTAGATTTTAAAAGGGCATTTTGGTCTTTTCTTTACCCAAATAATTAAACTCGGTTTAGTAATTTATTTTAGGTCTAAACTGATTTGGTTTAGTTTACGCTTCATAAAATTACGCTAGGGTTTTGAGAGAGGATACAATAAGAGAAAGGAGGAGAAGAGCCAAAGTTCGTCGCGTTCTTGAAGTTTTTTTTGTGGATTTCGCCAAGGGTTAATCCCTATGAGGTAAGTGACATCACACAGCATTGGGTTCGTTCACCCACGCGCCAATCATGATTAAATTTAGTGTATTTACATTCTTGAAGTTAGAAAATATGAGTTCTTGATGAATTTTGTTGAAGTTTCGTTTGAATCTTGATTGTTTAGTTTTAGAGGATTTCTTGAGATGATTTGATAAAATTTAAGGTTGTTTTTTATTGGATTCTTGTATACTTTGGTTTGGTATTCGGATCTAAGTGTTTGGGGAATAAACCAATCGAATCTAGACGATTTAGGGTCGAAAAACGAACAAGAAAATTCGTGGGTTTTCTCGGTAGGGGGCTGGCGCACTAGAAGAAGTGTTCTATAGGGTAGGTTCTGGGGCGTCCCGCCACTTTGTGTGCCCCAACTTAGTTTCTCCAGGATAGGGTCTGGCGTCCTGCGCCACTCAGTACACCAAGGTCGCCAGGTCCTCTACCCTTTCCCACTTCTTTCCATTTCGAGTTTCCTCGAATCGTACCTATATTTTCTAATTGTTTTCTACACTCTAAGGTACATTTAAACATCGAGGTATCGTATATAACATGAGATCATAACCCTTGAATCCATAATTCAAATTCAAGGTAGAGCTATGAGTTAAGACAAGAGTGTTATTAGAGACTTTCAAAAGTCTTTTACAAATGTTTTAAACTTGTTATAAAGACTTAAGCATTGATTTTGAGAAAGAGTAGAGCCAAGTTCATTTCTTCAAAATATTATATGGGAATTAAGTATTTCCAAGAGTAAAATGTTTTCATATTTAAGAAAGAGAAGAAACACCGATTTCCAAGAGAGCTTTTGAGTAATATTCTCAAACCAGACAAAGAGTTATGTTTTTAACCATATGAGCTAGTTACATTTTGGGAGTAGTATTGATCACCGATTTGGGGACGAGTTTGAGTTCAGATAATTCAAAGTCTTCATAAACCATGTAGCCAACATGAGTAGAAAATGGTCATACATTTTAGATGATTCCTTAATGTTTTTAGCATAAGCTAGTGGATCCAGTTAGTAGTAGGTTCTTTACCACTGGCAAGGTATAGGACGGCCCTGGTAGCGTGTGGCAAGACGTTGTATCATCACATAGCTCATAGTGATGATTGTCGGTTTAAGAATCTCCCATAGAGTTATTTTGTATCTTTATATATACAAACAAAGTTTATATTATTTTTATACATTGAGATGTTGTTATTGTTTAATGTCTTTTCTTTATACTGCATCTATTTACTGCTTTATATTGAAATGAGTTGAGTAGAGTTGAGACGAGGTAAGTGTTTCTTTCAGTTCCAGTTCAAGCTTATGCTTTATTTTAGGACTCCCCTTGCATGCTTGTACATTCAATGTACTAATGCCATTTGCCTGCATCATTTTATGATGCAAATACAGGTAACCAGGATCAGCATCCAATGCTTCGTTGATCTAGTTGAGCACTCAGAGTCATTTGGTGAGCCTCTTTGCTTTCCGGTAGATCCCTGTTATTGCTTTGTTTATTTCAGTTGTTAGGATAATCGAGGGTCTTGTCCTGACATCCCTCTTATTATTTAGAGGCTTCATAGACAGTTAGTTAGTAGTTCATTAGTCTTGTTATTTTAGTTGTTTTGAATATAAGACTTGAGTTTCCATTTTGTCTAGTTGAATGTTTACTTCTAAAGCATTCTCAATTTATCTATTCAGATAGTTTGTTAAGATTTTATTTAAGTACATTTCCTATTGAGTAAGTCTTCCGCTGAGAGTCTAGCCAGGCCAAGGGTTTGCTTGGGGCCAGCTATTGTTCTCGAGTGCCAGTCCCACCCAGGGTGTAGGCTCGGGGCGTGACGTTGCCGTCCAAAGCATGATCAATATTATTTGAAAAACTATATTCATCTGTGACTTTGTTGAGCACAGGATCACCTGAAAAAGTATGCATAGCTAAATTAGAGGGTATGATACGCAGGTAAAAATTATTGGTTTAAAAAATTATATGTATGCACCTTACTGTCAAGACTTAGATTCCAACTAAACACTCTATGTGGTACTCAATAACTCACTCACAATTCTTTAATGATCTTGTAGCGTCAAGTAAGATTTTTCAAACTTAGATCGCTAAGAGAATGAATAAAGACACAATAAAGTTTCTGAAAGAGGATTTTGTATTGATTAAGATTGCTTTCTCTTGATTGGTTTGTTTACAAATGAATGCCCTTCTATTTATACTACACACCTAGGGGCTAAATGCAAATAAAATTGCTACACAAGTCCCTACATATTTACAAATAGGCCCCTCTTCTAGAATTCTCTACAAGTCTAGAGATTTGTACGGCCTTCCAAGAATTTTTCTTGAGTATTCTAGAGTCTTGTCCAATCATATCCAAGACTCTAGATTATTCACACTAAGGCTAGATCACTTATGCTTTAATTTTTATGCCTAAGTGGTATGACAAAGTGGTGTATCATGACACTCTCCCCCACCGATGTTATAATGAATGCGGTGCATTACTGCTGCATGAACTCCCAAATTTTTCATTTGAATTGCGACAAGGCTTCGTATCATTCCCATGTGGCTTCTTCTGGAGACTGTCCCTTCTAATGAATAAGAAACATGGGATTGTCTTATTGCCTTTATTTCCTCTTTGCTTGATATTCAATAATAGCCTTAATTTCTTGATCACGCGAGGCAGTGATGGTAATCGATGCCCAATTTGATTGACTCCTGCTAGGATTATCCTTGTCTTCGTGGTATGACTTGAGGATACTGACATAGAAGACTGGATTAATCATAAAATGAGGTGGCCAGTCTATCTTATAAGAGATCTTTCCCACCTTAGCAATGATTCTTAACAGGCCCTCATACGTACCCAAAGTTATGGTGTATTCCTCGTAGTACCTTGAATTGTCTTGGATTGAACTTCACCAAGACCATGTCTCCAACCTTATAGTATGTAGGATGGAGCTTGCGGTCAGCAAAATTTTTCATCTTCCTTGCTACTTTGTCCAAGTAGGACTTAGCAGTGTCGAGTAGTTCCTCCCATCCCTTGGCATGGTGGTAAGCTCCCAAACTCTTCCCTTGGAATTCGGTTGTAGCGAATGTGGAGTTTGGGGTTGTTGGCCTGTGGCCAACTCAAAGGGTGTGCGCCCTGTGGACTCACTCCACCGCAAGTTATAAGAAAATTGTGTCATGTTTAAGAGACGTGTCCAGTCCTTATGGAGTGCACGCACATAATTCCTTAAGTAGAAATGTAGGAAGACATTGACTCACTCCGTCTGACCATCCTTCTATTTATGGAAACTAGTGGAAAAGTGCAGCTCCGTGCCAAATATAACGAACAACTTCCTCAAAAGTTTCCAGTGAAGCGGAGCTCTTTATCGTTGATGATATGTCTTGGAAAACCTCAATACTTCACCGCGTTCTTGAATAATAGAATGACAACCTCTTTCGTAGTGCAACTGGATGTGGCGGGTATGAAACTAGCATACTTCTAGAATATGTCCACCACGACCATGATCGTCGAATACCCGTCGCCCTTCGGCAGGCAACTGATGAAGTCTATGGTTACACTCTCCCATGGACGCTTTTTTACGGGTAGTGGTTCAAATAGTCCTCTAGGTTACCATTGATATACCTTATCTTTTTTTCACACAAGAAATGTTTGCACGTAACACTTAATATAATCCCTCATACGTGGCCAATAATAGATTTCCTCTTTTAATGCTCTTGTACGCCACTGCCCCTGGATGCCTAGCCCACAAATGTCGTGGCTTTCCTTTATAATCTGCCACCTAATAGTTGATCTTCCACCTAATAGTTCCAAACTTAGGCACATAGATTGTCCAACCGATGGTGAGCAATAGTTTGTCTCCCCCCCAAAGCAGCTTGTCTTTCCTAGGTGTAACATCTCAAAATTTAGAAAATAAAAGATTTCACCTTTTTAGCTACTGGTTGTGTTCTACAAATCCATTTTACGGGTCGTAGATGCTTCTACAGACCGTAGAGTGCATCCAAAGGAAGTGGGTCGAGTTTTGGGAAATTTAAAGTCCTATTAACTTGATATACCATTAACCAGGATGATTGTTGAGAATTTCTATAAACTGTAGATGGGTTCTGTAGAAGCAATCCAAACTTACTGAAATTTTGGGGTTATAATTAAGTTCTACATTTTGGATCTACTGACCGTAGGAAGTCCTACAGATCGTAGAAAGGTCTCGTCAAAGTTGGATGAATTTTGAGGTTCCAGTACTTGGTCTATGGTTGACCAGTCTGGTTCATAGAAAGTTGTACGGACCGTAGGTCGAACCAATAGTCCTTTACGATAGTTAAGTTTTAAGGGTATATGAGTATTTTTTCTATGCACCTAATACCTATACTACGCTATTTTAACCTATAAATAGACACTATAATTGATTTTACTCCAAATATCTACCCATCCCCTTTTATCCCCCAAAAGATCCTCCAAATCCTCTCAAGTTTTCTCTCTCAAGGTCATGGAAGAAGGAACTAGCATTTCCAAATTAAGTCTCGTTTTACACTATTGATTTGGCCTTCAAGATCAAGGTATGTGGGAGTTCATCAATGGGTTCTATTCACCCATTGAGTCCCAAAGATTTTTCCAATTCTCCAATTCAATTTCCCTAAATTGGTTAGATTTTCATTCATTCCCTTAAGAGTTCTATTTGTATGGACTCAATTATTCAATTATGATCTTATTATGATTGTTTAGACTCAATGACATGCTTTCCAATCAATTCTATATGAACCTGTTGATGTGCCATAGACTTATAGTACATTCGACGCCCAAAACAAATGATTATTGTAAGGAACCAAACATGTTTTTTTCGATATGATGTTCTTTTGGTTTAATGAGCATGAAAAGAATTTTTTGAAAATAGTTGAAAGAGAGAAGCTGAAATGATAATAAAAGAGTTTGACAAAAGGCCATACAAGTCATGAACTTGGATGATCTATGAACCTAATCATAAAAATGGTCTGTAGGAAGAAAAAGGTAAGTAAAACTTAACGACACCCTATGCGACCCGTACAACTTATACGATAAGACCAGGAGTCTGTGAAACTTCAAGGTCAAGTCAAGAAGAATTCCAAGCGTGAAGACTTATATAGACCATACAGTAGCTCGTGGAATGATGAGGCTAAATCTAAACAAATGTTTCTAGGTGTTGGATCACGGGAGGCTTAAAAGCACAGTGAAAAGCTTCATGAGCTGTTTACCTGTCCGTGAATGTTTTTGACTGAAATACTTTCCTACTTCGACTAGGATTCATCTTTAACACTATATTATTAATATTATTGTTGTTGTTGTTGTTGTTGTTGTTGCTGTTGTTATTATTATTATAAACCAGGATCTCAGAAGACGGGCAGTAGTCCGCGCAGTCATCTTCAATATAGCTTGTCAACATCCGAATTCAAAGGAATAAATCCAAATCGAACATTCAAATTCTTATATAGTTTAATGACTGTATGGAAGGACCTAGTCCTTTTACCCAAACAAAGGGCCTGTCAAGATTCAAATACGTATTGTTAGTGAGCCCACGTGTCTAACAGTTCTAACCGAGTATGAAGAGCCCTTTTAACTCCTTATCGGGCTGAGACCATGGCTGGCTAGACGGAGTCACTAAGACAAAGCCACTAACTTGTTGCATTCAATCTGACTGTACCACCATCTCGGAACCAAG
The DNA here is from genome assembly GCA_029582685.1 of Solanum piurae. Taxonomy (NCBI): domain Eukaryota; kingdom Viridiplantae; phylum Streptophyta; class Magnoliopsida; order Solanales; family Solanaceae; genus Solanum; species Solanum piurae. The sequence goes on along the minus strand of JAJOOO010009947.1, from coordinate 8,290 downwards.
TCAAGAAACCATATATAAATTTATTCATATTTAGATAAATTATAGATAATTCATGGTAGATATAAAAGCGAAGTTAGTTATCCGACGTAGATATAATTATTTTGCCGGACATAGTCACGGCTTAGATCAGTGAAGAGAAGACCTGTAAATAAAAGAAAGGAAATAAAAGGTACCTTGTGGTCAAACACCGGGGCCTATGGAAATACTTTTCTTTATTCAAACTCCGGTAAGTCTCCGGCAAGCTCACAAATTACAATAAGAAAGAGTTCTTTACAAGAGAGAAGAAGAGAGAGAGAGAGGGTTTCAAAAACCTGCTCCTTTAACTAAAGAAAACAAACTTATTTATAGGAAAAGAAAGCATCTTTGTACAGGGATAATGGGCCCCTATCAGGGTCCTAGTAACAGTATATCTACTGTTGCTCAATAGTGTTTCTACTATTGATAGTGCCTTCCACTATTAAGGATAAGCTTCACACCTCTTTTCCTTTTAGGCTAAATAGGAAATCTTCCGTTTGCTGTAGCGAATCTCCACATGGGTGAGTGTCTTTATCCTCTTGAGCATCATCACTCGTTTCACTTCTCATAAAAGTGTCTGATTTTGCATAGTGAGTGATATTGAGGAGAAGATTCCTCATGACTTCTTCTAGATACTCATTTATCATGTCTTCTTTGTTTCCATCCTGGATGGAAATCCTTCTTGCAATATGCTTAACGAGTTATCAACGACGATTCCTTTGTGAGGGGTAGTACTATAATCTTGGATTTTTTGGGTAATTAGGTCTAGTAATTCTTGACCATATAATGCCTTAGTCTTGTGATCTTTATTCATCAATTTGTCCCAAAAATTGTTATAATAAATGCGGTATAAACACGGAATTTGTTCTTCAGTATAACCGATTTCTGGGGTCCATTTATGGATCCAAGGGATAGAGAACTCTATGAAGAAATAGATTTGTTCAATTTGTTCGATATAACAAATATGATCGGTGTGGCATAAATTATTTAGGTCTGGCGAAACCCTAACTCATTCTTTGTATAATTTTAAGAAAGGATCCGGCAAAATCTTTATAGTTGGACCGTGGTATGACCACCAGTTCAGGAACCAATTAGGGATCGGTTCAGCAAATATCTTTGCACAAATCTTAACAAACCAAGTATGTTTATGCCTCTCATTATTATAATAGAGGACTTTACTGAAGGCGTTAATATAATCCCAATAGGTAAAACTAGTGGTTACCTTATTCAAACTGATTTGCCTTTCTTTCATCGAGGAAATACACCAATCTTCTATCGAAATAATCTGCTTTATGATCATCTTGGAGAAGTTATAAACGTTCTCGCAAGTGTTGTATCTTGAGAAGTGCTGAAACTCAGCACTACCAGTACTTATCAAAATTGTCTCGTCATACGAGCGGGTCTTATATGATACACCCGGGAAATATAATCCGTTAATTAGATAACACTGGAATATCTTCCAAGGTTCGTCTTTTCTCTGAATTTCAGATTTTTTCAAAAGAAATGTCATTTCTTTTTTGGCTACCTTTTCGTACGATTTGATATCATCAATATCGTCTTTGGCAATGGAAGCAAAGGTATCACCTTTTTCCTTTTGTGATAAATATGCCTGTAGCTCTTCATATAATGGGCTTCCTTCCGGAATATCTTCCAGATGTACTGGCGATGATGTCGCCTTCTGTGCTCCCTTGGAGTGCAAATTTATCAAACTCATGCCTCCTCTCTGTAAAATTTGAGACTTTGATGAGGATCCATATGAAGATCCTGACGATGATTTGGGGGATGATCTTCCCCTTCCACGCGAGTTATTTCCCCTGCCTCGACCTTTGGTTACCCAAGGAGGGTCCATCCTACAAACAAAGCATTTTGTTTTAGTCATCTATAAGATCGTAAAATTCATAATAATTTTGGTAATAATAATTCTGATCATTAAAATCAATGACTTCTTCAATAATATGAATAGTGAAGATATCCATCACCATACTATCGATGATTTTCCACAGGATAATCTCCTGTACATCTTGGTTGAGAGGAACCACCTTTAATATTGTTACCAAAGTTTTATCGGTAAAGAAAGGATTTAAAAACTCATCTTTTAAGAAGATATATATTCTATGGATGAATTCTGGAAGAGAGTTATCACTCCCTATTTTATAATGGATTTCGAAATTAAAGGGGGCTAACTGTGCTTGCCACCTGGCGAATATCAATTTCGATGCATCGTGTTTGAAGTCTTTATCAAACATATATTTGACGGATTGCACATCCATTTTTATCAAAAAATTATGATAGTATAAATCATATTGAAATTTTAAAACACATTTAACTATGGTTAGCATTTCATGAGCCATCGTAGCATATTTTTTCTAAGCGTCGCTCCATTTTCCTGAATGAAAACGAATCAAATATTCAATTTTATCATGAGGATTAATTTGTTTTAATATTCCTCCATAACCAGTATTAAACACATATGTCTCAACTATCTTCTGCCAAGCAGGGTTAGCAAGGGTTAAACATGGCAAAGATTGAACACGAAGTTTAATAATCTTTACCAGAGTAGTGAGACTGTTAGTCCAAGGTGACTTATGATCCTTTTTTAGCCTGTCATAAAACAGAGCTAAATCACGAGATAAATTCTTGTAAAAAGGGGAAATATAATTCAAACTTCCCAAGAATCTTTGTAATTGCGTCCTATCTGTAATAACATCAGGAAATTTAGACGCAAACTCAATAGATCTTTGAATGGGGGTTACCTTCCCCTGACAAATAATATGTCCTAAAAATCTGACATTAGTTTGGAATAAACTCATTTTTGGTTTAGAAATCACCAAACCATTTTGTATAACAATTTTCTTTAAAATGTCTAAATGCTTAATATGCATTTCAAGAATCTTTGAATAAACCAAAATATCATCAATATAAACAATTATGAAATCCAAGTATGGGTTGAAAATATCATTCATAATTTTCTAGAATTCAGAAGGGGCATTTTTCAAACCAAATGGCATAACATTCCATTCATATTTTCCAAACGGGACATTAAAACCTGTTCTATAAGAATGCTCTTTAAATATTTGAATCTACCAATATCCTGATTTTAAGTCAAATTTTGAAAATATATTGGCATCATATAATCTTGACAATAAATCTTTTTTATTTGGAATAGGATACCTAATCCATTTTAAATATTTATTTAAAGGTTTGTAATTTATAACCAACCTGGGAACACCACGCTTCTTTTTAGCTGCATTATTGACATAAAATACAGTGCATGACCAAGGGGATTTAGAAGGTTTGATCAAACCATGTTGTACTAAATTATAAATTTCCTTTTTGCATAATTTAACCAATTCGGCGTTCATTTGGCAAGGACGAGACTTCGTAGGAATATCATCCTTAGAGAAACTATCTTCATATGGAAGAGTGACGATATACTTTTTCCGATTCCAAAAAGCACTGGATGGTCAGCATAGGTATCAACAACTATTTCTTCGGAAATTAATTTAATTTTTCCTGTACTTTAGTTGATTTTAAAGTATCAAATATATTCATACTAAACATTTCAAGCTGCAGTGAATCAACATGCTTTTGCTTCATATTAATTAAAGCATTAATATCACGAGAAATAGGATCGGTGATAAAAGTATAACTAATATCCCTGTCTTTATAAGTAGCAGAAAAACCTTTAACAGTTACGCTGGTGAAAGGATAAATAGCATTTATAAACAGGGTTCCAACTATAATTGGAGGGTATAACTGATTTTTAACCAAGAAAAAAAATGCAGAATGCAAACTTTATTTTGACAAATACGCGTATTAGGCAATTTATACTTAATAACTAAAGCATGTCTAGAAGCAAATTTGACCATATGAGTAGTTTAAAAAAAAATATTTGGTAGGTACAAGACCTTCCTGAATACAATTCACATCAGCTCCACTGTCAATCATAGCAATATCAGTTATAGAGAAAGTATTATCAATTAATATGGTACATTTAACATACCATTTATGAGCAGTAACAATTCGCATCATTCCAAGAAACATATATTGTCTACGATCCATTTTAACAGGTTTTGCAAGAGTATTTTCTTCAGCAATATTCTTACCTTTGCTGGTAGCAGTTTCGATCTGGGTAAGACGATGATCACAAATCATTTGATTTTGTTTAAGAGATTTAATCTCATTTTTCAAATTTTCAATTTCTCCTTTTAAATCATCAAAAGAAGTATCGTGTATAACAACAGGTTGTTTAACAAGTCTACTATTAACTTCAAACAAAGAATAAGGTGCAAAATACTCTGTTTCAAAATTATTTTTAGGTTTTTCAACCGGTTTTGACGAACTAGCACTGTTATTAACAGCAAATTGAATAATTTTATTACGCAAATCATTATCAGTAACTTTTTTCAAAAGTTCAATCACATTATCAGAAGTATGGTATGAATATTCAAATCTTCGAATTGAGATTGCAGTTTATAAAATTCATCATTTTCACAAGAGAAAATATCACCATGGCACCTGCAAGCATTCATAGTAACATGCTGCTTATCATCAGAAGATTCAGGCAAATCTATGTCTTCTTCTGAACCGAAATCAGAATCATAATCAGACTCAGAACCAGAAGTGTATAAGAAACTATAAATCTTATCATGAACCTCTTCATCTAGTTCTAAAGACTTCACCTTTTCAAGCTTACAATTGGGTGCTATATGCCCAAATTTACCACACTTGTAGCACTTAATCTTAGAGAGTTCTCGCTTAGACCTATTTTTTGTAAATCGATCAGATTTTTGACTAGCTCTTCGCTCTTCGCTCTTCCCGTTCTTCCCTAGACATTCGTCTAGACTTTCTTTTACTATAAGGTTTATCAGGATTAGAGTCTCTAGAATCTCTATCTTTGGTCTGCTTACCTGAATCTGGTAAACCAAACTGGGTGCAGAAGTCTCCTAATTGAAATCTTTCCCTGAACTTATCTATCTTAAGCTGTCTGGAGAGTTTAAATTCGTTGCACATGTTTATTCCTTCTTGAGTGCAAGCTCCTATCAACTTACCATAAGTAAAAGTGTTGCAAGGAATAGCTCTTTGCGGATTCCTCAGAGTTTTTTTAACTCTTTCAGCAAATAAAGGGGGCTAGCCGTCTATAAACTAAGCTTTGCAATGTTGAAGACCATTTTCTGGTAATTCCATCACTCGACTCATATAAGTATCTTTATACCATCAAAATTCTCCCAAATGTTTACATCGTAGTCCATTCAACAAACTGCGAACAGTTTCATACTGGTTGGTTAATCTACCATTGAAATGTTCTAGAATAGTCAGTACTAGGGTATAAACAACATCTTCCCTATTTTTGACTAAAGCCATGCCCAAATTATCAACACCTTCGTTGTCTGCGGTAGCATTTACCACAACCGCTTTTGCCTCAAAGCTCATATAATTGTTCCACCAACCTCAAAGTTGGCCAGTGAAACCTGCAATAATCATTTTGCAAATATTTCTATCTATATTTTTAGTATTTTTACATATAGTAGCATACATCAGCATACGATGAACAAGAATAGTTAACTGCCTATCAGTCAAACCATCAAGATTCCATTCATAGATTTCAGCACCACTATAAGAGGTGTTAGTTTGATTCTAGTCGCGTTCCTCTATCAACACATCTTGAGGAGTCGACCGGGAATAATAATAAATCTGCTTTCTAGGCTTATAAGAAAATTTAGGATCACCACTATTCTTCTTGGGAAAACCACGAAGTTTATTAACTTCTAATGAGACATGCTCTTTAAAATCAAAAGCTTGTTCTAGCTCATCAGCAAAGGTTTCTGATAAATCAATTGGTTTAGCACTAAATTCAGCAAACTTTTTATCAAGAAATTCTTATAGATCAAAAAGAGGTTTTATAACAAAATCCTGAATCTCAGGGGGCCGTTGTATATGAGTAGGAATTTCTGAGAGTTGTTTTGCAGTAGAAGCTTTCTCAGAAGGTTTTAAATCAGTTTTTATCTGAATTACTCTCTCCTAGATCCATGATCAAAGAGAATATATCAGAGCCTAGGAACTTTCATGGTAAATATAAGATTGATGTGAAGTATTCGGCATGGATATATTCTCTTTGATCATGGATCTAGGAGATAGTAGTACTAAAAGTACTCGATTGGAAGAGGTAGATATACCTCAAAACCTTGATTTGTTAAAAAAATGGACTATTTCAAAAAAATTGATATAAAAACCATTTATGATTATGGTTGGTTTGATAAGATCTCTAATAAACAACTTATAAACACTACTGAACAATCTCTGGCGTTAAATTCTTCCAAACAGTCTATTCGTTTGCTGAATAAACGCGATGTTGATGTTTATAAAAATCAATACAAGTTCTTACATATTGGGATGGTACAGATTGCGTTCAAGCCTCTAAATCTTAAAGGGTTACCTGAGACAGTTTTAGCTGCTCTCCGCGATGCGAGAAATTTAAATTTCTGACAATTTTTTATGGGTTCGATTGAATCTACAGTAGCTTATGGCCCAATCTATTTTAATACTCAACCTAATTTGCAGTTATCTCTAACTGATTCTAATATTTTATTTGCTTTGACTATGAATGTTAAAACACATGGTTATAATTATGCACCTAGATCTGAATTGATTTGCTTGTCGTATCGCATCTATTATAAATTACTTGCTATTTTGAATCCGCGATGTAAATTATATGATACATCAGATCAAACTATTTTGGTAGAAACTAATTTTGCCAAATCTAAGGTCACTACTAGACGACCTATAAAATGGGAAGAAATTAATTTTCCTACCTCCTGGACTTTGGAGTCTGTTATACCTCCTGCACAGATGATCGATGTTGTCACTAATTCTGAATACTCTCATATTACTCAGAATTCCTATGGTAAGATTTGCATTCAGATTGATAAGAGTGTCCCTTATAATAGACATTCATTTTCTGATAGAAGACTTGCTATCCATCATATTTCGCCTATTGAACCAATTTATGGTCCTGCTCGTAATCGTGTTGCTTCTTTGCACACCTTATCATCTAGTATATCTGCTGATAAAGATAAAATCAAAATTGATCCTCGATTAAATATAGTTCGAGTAAATGATAAGTCATTTGATATCTCTGATAAGGATATCCCTTCTGCATCCGAAATGGATTTCAATCCTAACGATATCTAATGATGGATACACATCAAATTTATTTTAGTCCAGGTTCACTGGCACGAAAATATATTCAAAATGAATTTTCAAGTGATAAATGGAATCGATTTTAAACTTGGTTTTTTGACACTTATAGTGCCGATGACTTAAATAATATTTCTCAAGAATTTTATGAGACTTGTGCTTTGCATAATCATATTATGTTGTTTGTTCCTTGGTTTGCAACTACTTATTTACCTTTGTTCATAACGTTCTTGAACGAACTTATAAAGATGAATCTGGTAATATTGTTATATCTATTTATCCTCCTCAAGCATCATTTATTTTACCTAATAATACTGGTATAACTTTTACTGCCTTTCAAAAATTTGTGGAAGAACATATTGCAGCAGTAAGCATTAATGAAATTAATAATTTGATTTCTCAAAACAATTATTTAGGACTTTATGTTAAAGTTTTGGATGAACATATTAGTTCTCTTGATAAATAATTAGATGAATTAACTACTTTGATAATTCAGATAAAAACTGATTTAAAACCTTCTGAGAAAGCTTCTACTTCAAAACAGCTCTAAAAAATTCCTACTCATGTGCAACGGCCCCCTGAGATTCAGGATTTTGTTATAAAACCTCTTTTTGATCTAGAAGAACTTCTTGATAAAAAGTTTGTTGAATTTAGTGCTAAACCAATTGATTTATCAGAAACCTTTGCTGATGATATAGAGCAAGCTTTTGATTTTAAAGAGCATGTCTCATTAGAAGTTAATAAACTTCATGGTTTTCCCAAGAAGAATAGTGGTGATCCTAAATTTGCTTATAAGCCTAGCATGCAGACTGATTATTATTCCCGGCTGACTCCTCAAGATGTGTTGATAGGAGAACGCGACTGGAATCAAACTAACACCTCTTATAGTGGTGCTGAAATCTATGAATGGAATCTTGATGGTTTGACTGATAGTTGATGTGAGGCTAAAAACACATATTTTTAATCATTATTTCCTCACATTTATTATTTATATTTGTCCTTTTTGAGCATAAATTTTATGGATTGTGCTAAATTGTGTATTTTATTTGTAGGATTAAATTGATGGGAAAATGAAGAA
>JAJOOO010009946.1:0-44327 GCA_029582685.1 Solanum piurae | reverse complement strand
TGGATGTAAATAAGTTTTTTTATTCCGCACTATTTTCATTATTGAATGCAATGAATGACTATGTGGCTTGTATAAGACCCCTTCGGGGTTGAATACGCCATGTTACGACTAGGGGGTACTCTCGGGTCGTGACAACACCTTATACTCATACTTGAAAACTCTTTCTCAAAAATATTTTAAAATCATATTATAATATGATCATTGATGACTCGAGAAGTCATACTACATAAACATTGATGGTAAATATAGATACCATACTGCATAAAAATTGATGAATACTCGATTTTCATACTAATCATGTTTTAGAAACTCTTTCTCAAAATTCATCTTTACTTCCTCAAAACTTAGTTTAAAACTCAAGTGTTGGCTTTAAAAAGCTTTTCAAAATTTATAACGCAAATCATAGGGTTCATGTGGAATTATGGACATGAACGACTCAACTCAGGGATCTTAATAGCAATATGGAAACTCAGTAGTCAAAATTCAAGAACTCAAAACTCAACGATACTACTCATCTAAAAAATACTCAATTCATAGGGTTCATGCTGAAATATAGACATGAACGAATCAACTCAAGAATATTAATGCATCACATCTAATAACTCAATAAGTAGGCATAGAATTTCAAAAAGAATCTGGAACTCAAGAACTCAAAATTAACTCATCTCAAGAATACTCAAATCTAGGGGTAGAATCCTATATTTGTAATAACCCGGAAACTAGTAAGTTAGACTAGAGAGTTCTAGAGCTTTTCGTAAGTGTTTTAGAGTTTGATGTGAGGCATAGAATTGTAAAATGACTTCCCAAACTTAGAATGAGTGGTTTAGGGGTTAAACGTCAAGGTACGACTCCCCAAGGACCAACCAAAGGGGTCCTTGAGGAGGACCCCAAAACAGTCCCGAAATCTGCCAATTTGAGTGAGCTACGGATGGGACCTATGGGGCGTAGATCCATCCACACCTTGTGGGGGTGACTCATGGGTCAATGCCCCATTTGAGGGGCTGCAGACCAAAACCTACGAGTGTGCAGCATGCCCTGTAAACCCATCCATGGTCCGCGGGTCGTGGTGTGTGGGTAGGGGCTGCTTGTGGTCAAATTGTTTTAAGTTGGGGACTTGGGTGTTAATTCCATATTAGTTAGGGGTTAAGTGGGGATGGTTAATTAGTTATTTGTCCCCTATATGTACCTAATAGACCCTTAATTATGTGGTTTCCAAATCATTATTTTAGATTCACAAAAGAACCCAAATTCTCTCCAAATAATTCTCTCTCTAGAAGTGAAGAAGAAGAAGAGAAGGAAGTGGGGCAGAATTCTTCCATTGTTTCAAGATTGTGTTAGGGATTTGAATCAAGGTATGTTAAATTATTTATCTGTGGGTTCTTCCACCCTTAAAGCCCCCTAGATTTCCCCCAATTGTGAAGTCCAAAACCCAATTCTAGCTAGGGTTTCTTCCTACATTGTATGTAGTGTTTAAGTATGATTCCAATCAAGTGGATAATAATTAATTATGATTTTTTTAGTATTGAATTGTGATATTATGATGAATTTATGTTATTTCCATGGTTAACCCCAGTCTAATTGATGAAATTGATATTTTGTGGGTTTATGCCATGGGAGGTGAAATTGAGGACTCATAGGTGATCTTCTAAAATTAGTATCATGTTTAGTAATTGTTCAAGGTTAGGAACATATATATGTGAATTGAAGTATATTATAGTTAATATGATGGATCATGACTTGTAAAGTTGAAATTGAACCTTTATGATCAATTGTGACTAGAATCACCTACTAATGAAGAATGTGATTAAAATACCTTGAAATCTAGGTAAAATTATATAGTAAGAAGTAAGGGTTGTTATAATAATAGTTAGGGCTTAGAGAGTAAAGCTAATATAATGTGATCTTGTTGTGTATAGTTGAATCTATTCTCATTTACACACTTAGACACAAATATACTAGGAGATGCAATGTTCTCTCACATAGAATGAGTCTAGGTTGGCTTAATAACCTAAAATTAATCAAATCATGTTAGATTATAACAACTTGAAGTTGTGATGTATAATCCCTTCATGTATAGCTTGACTTGGTAAGACAAGACCAAGATAAGGTAGCTTAGGATTGAGAATTCATACTCTCCTAAGGGTAGCTTGACTTAGCATTGTAAGATGCATGTCAAGGGTAGATTGAGTTATGGGTAGTCATGGTAGCCTAGGATTGAAGATTTATACTATCATAAGGGTATCTTGAACTATCATTTTTAGGATGCCTTCATGATAGCATGACTTGGTTTGGCCAAGACCATTTCATGGTAGCTTTAGGATTGAGGACATATACTATCCTAAGGGTAGCTTAGGATTGAGGTATTATACTCTCCTAAGGGTATCTTAGGATTGAGAAATCATACTCTCATAAGGATAACTTACATTAGCATTTTGGTGAGCTTGTAAGGGTAGTTTACATTAGCATTTTGGTGTGCTTGTAAGGGTAGCTTGCATTAGCATCATAGTGTGATTGTAAGGGTAGCATTACTTATTTTGTCTAACACTATTTCATGGTAGATAGGATGGAACACTTTTATCTAAAAGCATACTTGTGCAATGCATGAATAGCATCCCATAATACCACCCAAGCTAAGATTACGGTATAGATGACTAAAGTGTTGAATAATGCTTATATGATGCTTATATTGGAAATTTTACTTGTGATTATGATATTGTCTCTTATGCTTATAGTTTATGTTGCATGAAGTATTTCATATGATTATGGGTTATGTCTTATGTTGACTAACCCTTATCTTATGCTCTTATGGTTTTATGCTAGCTAACATATTTAGTACATTTTGTACTAACGCATACTTTGCCTACATTCTAATCAAATGTAGGGTTTGGAGACTTGAGTTCTATTCTTGGAGATGGGTTTCTAAGGAGCAAAGGAGTTGAAGATTTTGGTGAGTCCTCGTAACTTTGAGGACAAAACCCAATATTTCCTTTTACTTCATGTCATGAGACTATTGTATGGGCTGTGTCCCAACAGTTTTAATTCAAAGTTTGAGTTTAGATGGTTTGAGACAAAGTGTAGAAAGACTTCCGCTTGCATTTTATAAAGACTTTGATTGTATGGATAAAGTTTTTAAATTTTCTGTACTTTTCTATTATATTATGTTCATGATATGCTAAGGGCTTGTATGAGACCCCTTTGGGGTCAAGTACTCCATTTTATCTCTAGGGTGTACCCCTGGGTCTTGACAAACTTGGTAATCAGAGCACAAGGTTTAGAATGGTTCTAGGATTGTCTCAAACCAATCGGAGGCTATTGGATGTTTATGAATCGGAGGCTATTGGATGTTTAGGAAATCTCACTTCTTCATTTTCTAAGTCGTGACATAGAGTATGGCTTTAGTAGGTCCTTCTTCTAATCCGTGCCCTATGGTTTTACAGGGTATGGCTAATACAAGGGCAAATGCTAGGAGAGATGAGGAAGGTAATGTGGAGAAAAAGGTTCCTCTCCAAGTTCCACACCAAGCTCCTCATCAAGCTCCAATTGACCCTGTAGGGGAAAATGTGACTCATGCGGAGATAAGGTCTACCATCCAAATGTTGACACAAGCCATGACGGCTCAAGCTCAAGCCATGACAACTCAAGTCCAAGCTATGATGGCCCAAGCCAATAGAGAGATGGTACCTCCGGCAAACCTGACTTCACTATCAGGACACTAAATCCAGTTCAAGTGCTAACGATCGCGAGTAGTAATAACCCAAACAAGGGTTGGGATCGTTCCCACAAGGAGCGGTTAGTAGTTGAGAATCAAATAGAAAAGTAAAATTTAGTTCTAATCAATCATAGCTATAAATATTTATGAATAAAAACATACTAAATCTAAAGGTGACACGAATGTCAATTATCAATGGGGGGTTTGTATGCAACTAAAACCAGCAAAAATATAAAGATCCGAAATATGGAGATGGGATTCTTGGGATGTGATAGTAATATGGGATAAAATAGGGAGATGGGATTCAAGGGGGTTTTGTATTCAGTTATCAACTAAAACAACACATAACACGAAAATACAAAAATGGAGACAGGATTCTTAGGATGTGATTGGATTATGGGCTAAGGTAAACAACCGGGTAATTGCAATTAATAGTAAACAACTGCAAATCAGTGAATAAGCTAGACTTTAGTGGGGGTAAACTTTCTCTCGAACAATTTTCCCCGAATCAAATTGGTTTCTCTCGAATACCAATAAGCAGCAATGAAGCACATCCTTCGCTTTAGTCCATTCACTCTCTCGAGCTGAATGTGTGGAAAAGGGTTTGGGGTTCACTCTCTCGAGTTGAACCCATGACAACCCAATACCTACAGACCATCGATTCAGTAATTTTGGTTTTAAAACCTCTCTCTCTCGCAATCCCAAGAGGAACCTGGGGAAATAGTGGTTGATAGGGCTCAGGTTCCGCGGGCAGATTCAAATCAGGCAGCATGTTTAGATTAAAGTCTTGTAGGGGTGCCCCCCCATTCCCCAATACCATAGGAAAATCCATAAATAAGGTGGCTAATTCTCCTACTACAGGTAAGGCGCTAGAGCGAAAAACACGAAGTTAAGATTGCATTTGCAACTACAACCCATTAAATTCAACCACAATTACTGAATGAAATCACTTTTAAACTACAAATAAACTATCAATTAACAATACCCAACATTTAAATCAACCCATAATCACACCCCAAGAATTGGGGTTTTAGCTAGACATAGTAAAAAGGTAAAAATTGTTACCAAGTTGTGTTTCCATCTAGGTAGGATTGATATAGTCTTTACAAGGGTCTAAGATGAAGAATCTTCAACACCTACTTCAAATTTCTTCGAAATGGAAATCTTCAAATCTTCAAAGCTAAGGAAATATTGTCTCTCTATTTAGTTCTAAGCTCTCAACTTCAAAAATTGAAAAAAAACATTATCTTTCCACAAAGATCAGATAAGATGGTAAAAATTTAAACAAGTATTTATCATTGTCAAAAAGAGTGTTGTGGAGGTTCAGTCGGCGCAGTTAGTCGGGATCGCCGATCCAGTCGATGATCTGCCCTTTGGTCATTTTCATCGCCGTTTTGCTTTTGCCTTCAGCATCTTCAGGTTATGTAACTTTGGGCGATATAACACTGCATCGTGGAACCGTTCGGTGACTCGTTGAATAGATTTTCTCCTTTAGGGCTTGGCACTCTGGAACATTAGACGAGACCTTGGCCGTTCAGTGACTCGTCTAATAAGTTAGGCGATCCTCAGGCCTTCTTTCCTTCATTCTTTCAGCTGCCTTGTTCTTTTTTGCTCAATAGTGTCCATGCATTGTTCCTCAATCTAAATACCTTAAATTCAAGGATTTACATCACTTATTGGCACAAAATATGCATTTGAGGACATTAAATCTATTAAAATAAAGCCCTAAATGAGTCCAAATCGTGGACTCATCAACACCTCCAACTTAAAGTTTTGTTTGTCCTCAAGTTACCTCACCTCAATAGTTTACTTAAATTGTTCAAGGATTAATTATAATTGTATACTCTACTCTCTAAGAATCCAAACTCACTTCTTGTTATCAAACCTCAAAAGTTCTCTTTCACTCTTAGAACAATAATTCTAAGAGGAACCAATGGAAACTAAACCTGTAGAAAGAAAAACCTAACTATAGTTCTTCTTTCTTTTGCCGTATGCTCTTTAGCGCCGCACTGCTCTCACCACAAAATTCTCTCGATTTATGAATTGCAAAAGTTGTTTTTCTCTTTGTCAATGATCCTTTTTTAAGGGTGGATTAAACCCTAATTGAATTCTACCAGGAAAGTAATTCTTTTCCTAAAAAAGTTTTCCTTTCCTTTTAAGGAGTCCTCTTCAATATTTCGCCTTAATTAGGAGTGTGTATTTTATGCGTTATTTCTTCTTTCCTGCTCTTTTATCTCAGGTCTAGTACAAGCTTATGAACCTGGTTCACTTTTTCATTACCAAAACTTTACTCAAAATATTAGCATGTCATCATTAATTTATTTCTCCTCTAGGGACTAAATTTCTCGAGTATCTATCAACATAAATATATATTAGTTAGAGAACACAATATCTTGATGATGGTTCTTTTTTAATGTATTGTTGTAAAATATTAATTATTTAGTCACTAAGCTAAATAAATAGAAATTATTTGCATAATGGAAATCAAGTTTTTTTTAATGCTTGCTTCTCCTGAGACCCTAAACCCAGGCTCGCTTCTCCGATCTGATGGATTTTTTAGGGAGGAAACTCTCATGGCTGTTTTAGCCGTGTCACAGCCTGCCGTTGTAGACAAAACACCACCACAACATATATCCAAAATACTATTGGTTCAACACATAAATCAACATAGGTCGCACAACCTGAAATCAATTCTTCTACCATACCTATATCCAAAACTGAGTTGAAACTAATTAAATTTGTTCATGGGTAGCCAACCATCGAATTAACCATAAATGAAGTTAATGAATTCAGCATAGAGGAAGGACTACATCAAGCCGTAATTCTCAAATTTTCTTATGGAAAACCAAATTTACATGTATTGCACATGGTTATTCCAAAGCAACTCGATATTAAAAGTCATTGTATTGTACAACTTGAGTTTCATCATCTCTTGATCAGGTTTGATTTATATGAAGACTTCGTTCAAGTTTTGTTGAGAAATTCTTGTTATATCAAATTCCATGGTGAAGAGGTTCTATTTAGAACTTTTCTTTGGACTATATAGTTCAATCCTAAGGAAAAAAACATCGAAAGCATTGACATGGATATCTTTTATAGATATGCCGCCAAATCTTTTGTCAAAAAATCACTTTTATCAATTGCTTCATCTGTTGGGAAACTAATTGTTGTAGATAAAGAAACTCAAGAACGTACTAGGCCAAGCACTGCTAAAAGTGATTTGAGTTGTACATCACTTTTATCAATTGCTTGAATCTTTGTCCACGGATAACCATCAAAAAATTAAGTTATTCTCCGTGGACAAAGATTCAAGCAAAAATAAATGAATATTATCAAGATTTCGTTTATGATAATATCCCGAGGTATTGTACATATTTTAAACGATAGTGGCATGATGAAAATAGATGTCATGTGTTTCTCGATAAGGTTAGTGTTATAAGAATCAGAATAATGAATTGGATAAAGGTACGGATGTGGAGCAATATCAAGATGATTTAAGGGAGATTATAAATGCTAAATTTCAGAACAAAATCAACAAACATTAAGAGGGACAGTTGGTCCCAGATGATAATTCTGGTGAAGGAAGATATGCTTAAAATAATTTGGGGGGGGAGGTATCTAGGGATGCTACTATTGATCGAGATTTTGCAAATAGTTCTAAAGAAGCTACAACTTTTAACTCTAATAATGAAGAGAATCTGGGGAACAAAGGCAAGTGGATTAAGGCCGCTTTGTGCGGTGTTGGGAAAGATGGATTGTTGGGTTCGCCTAATGTAGTTGTGGCTAAATAAGCCAACTCCCCTGCAGAAAATTCCAATAACGAATGGACTTTGGTCTAATAAAAAATGGTGGTTCTAAGTCCTCATGCAATCAGATTTTGCACCAAAAGGTTCTGTAGAGGTTGAGTTTAATAGAAGAATCATTGTAGTTGAATGTACTAAATTTGACGTGTTGTGAGATGAGAATATTAAAAACAAGAGAGGATACATGGTACAAATGAATTATATGCTGAATTTGGGAGTACTTTAGGTAAATCCCAACATGTTACTGGTGTACTTCAGTGCACACACCAAGTTCTGTCTAGTTTGAAAAAGACGTTAATAATTTGGGTTTTTTTACTCGAGACTTGAAGAAGACTAGGAAGCATGTTAATTAACAAGTTGTTTTGACATATGAAAATGAGTTCAGTGTTATAAAGAAGATAGCTAATACATAAATTAGTCCAAATACACCTATCATGGTTCTTTTGGATTCTAGAGGAGGCTAAAAATGATTTGAATGTTTTCAAAGAAAAACAAGGAAAATGATTACTTCTGTATGGGCAGATTAGTTGACGAAAAGGAAAACTTAACTTCACCTATTATGAGTAATGTAACACCCCAGAAAACAATTTGAGCAAAGACTTGAACCGTCCTTCGTTGTGAGTAGGATTATACTAAGGAATTTAAAATTTATTAAGCATTAAGGTCAGGTCACTAGATGTAGAACCTTGAGTTTCAAAAAGAACTAGATTGGAAATAGCAAAAATCTGAAATTTTGCAAGTTAAGCTAAGTATGAGTTTTGGGTCAACTTCAAACGATTATAACTCCTAGCACAAGATTATTTAGGTGTGCTACAAGATACCTTAGGGAATATATTTGAATTATCTTTCCAACGCCACTGAGTTTTCTCAGTTTTGAGTTCGTATAAGGGAGATATGTGCATTTGAAGTTGGGCTGTCTAGATAAGGAAAGTCAAAACCGGATTTTAGAGGGGTATTTTCGTCTTTTCCTTATCAAATCATATTTAATTCATTTTTAGTAAGGTTTTAAGGGTATAATCATATTAGGTTAGGTTTTATAATCCTACAATTAGCGTAGGGTTTTAGTTGAGAGTTCAAGAACAGAAAAGATGAGAAAAGAGGAGAAGAGAGGAGAGGATCAAGCGTTCGTCGAGATTCTTGCTTCTTGTTTCGGATTTTTGCCATGGATTTAATCCCTATGAGGTATGTAAGCTTCCATAGTGTTGGGTTTGTTCACCTACACGCCAAACATATTATTTTCAGCGAAGTTTCATTCTCAAAAAGTTGAAGGATTTAAGTTCCTGATGGGTGTTCTTGAAGTTCTTTCTAAATCTTGTTGTGTTGGGTTTTTGATGATTTATTAAGATCAAAGTGAGTGTTTTAAGGGATGAATTGAGTAGATTAGAGTGTACTTATGTTAAGTAATTGATTCTAAGTGATTGGGGAAGAAATCGGTTGATTCTAGGCGAGTTAGGGTGAAGAAACGAGCAAAGAAATTTGTCGCATCTTCTGGGTTGGGGCCTGGCGCGTCGTTCCAGCCAGAGCACCCCCAAAGTAGTCTCTGAATATTAGGGGCTGGTGCTCCAGGCCATCCATAGCCCCAGGGTCTCCTGCCCCTTCTAGTTTGCAATCGGTTGTTCCGTTTGAGTTATTTCGAAGGGTACCTTCACTCTTTTTTGATTCTAACTACTCTCAGCTACTTCTAAACACCTAGAAATCATTCATAACATGATCATAACCTTGAAATCATAATTCAAATTCAAGGTAGATTTAAGAGTTAAGTTTTGAGAGTTCATTCGAACATTTTGAAAAAGTTCCTTTGAGTCTTTTTGATGAGTCTTCTACGACTTCTAGTAACTTTTTCAAGACTCGAGCACGTGAGTATGAGAATGAGGAGAATGTATTAATGAGTCTACTTTGTCATCATGAGATCTTTCATATCATGAACCATAACTCTTGAATTCATAATCCGCATTCTAGAGAGAGTTAAGAGTAGAGTTCAAGAAAGCCTTTGAGTTCAATTGTCAAACCTTTGATATCCATCATCAATTTGAGTTAAGTTTTTAATAAGTAAGTATGATAATTAGAAGAGTTGTATCATGAGTTCCATAATGTTATGTAGACCTACGAGTCAAGTTATTCATGCACATAAATTCCGCATGAACTCCATAAGTTGAGTATCTATGAGAGGATTAGTATCTTCAAGTTCTAAGTATTAAGTATTGAGTTTCTAGCCCATTTGATATTATATTCCTAATCATGGGACTATTACATGTTACCCATGAAGTCCTTGAGTTGGGTTATTCACGTCCATAATTCGGCATGAACCATATTTTAAGAAGTCTTTTACAAATGCTTAAACTTTGTTTTAAGACTTAAGCCTTGAACTTGAGTAAAGAGTAAGAGAAAATTTCATTTTCTCTAAAATGATATATGGGAACTAAGTATTCCCAAGAGTAAATGTTTTCACATTTAAGATGAGAGGAAACTGAGATTTTCGAAAGAGTTTTGAGCAAGAAAGGGAACATTGATTCCAAGAGAGCTTTTAAGTTATGTTTTTGAGTAATTATCTCCAACCAAAGAAATAAGTTGTTTTTAAAACATATGAGCTAAGTATATTTTTGGGAGTAGTATTGAGTTCCGATATGGGGATGCGAGTTTACATTTACTCAAGTCTCCATAAACCATGTGGTCATGATGGGTAGAAAGGGGTCATACTTTTTAGATGAACCCTTTTTGCATAGATTAGTGGATCCACTAAGTCAGTTAGGTCCTATATATTTGGCAGGGTGTAGGACGGCCTTGGCAGCGTGAGGTAAAGTGTTGTATCACCACTTAAACTTATAGTGGTGGTTGTCGGTTAGAGAAACTCCCACAGCAGTATTTGCATGGTTCCTCAAGGGATCCTGGTTAGTATGAATGGGGGTATGGGACTTCATTCATGCATTGCACAAGTAGACTTTGAGAGTGAGCATGGTATGTCTTTTATAATATTATGATTATGAGTTAACATCATGTTTTAAACTGTTTTCCTTTTTCTTTATATTGCACTTGTTTTAAACTGTTTTATATTGAAATGAGTTCAATTATGTTTAGTTGAGTTGAGCCTGGTAAGTTCTTCAGTTTCTTTCAGATTCTTTCAAGCCTTTGTTTCCTTTTCATCAAAGTTCAAGCTTATGTTTATCCTTTAAAATTCCCCTTACATGCTCGTACGTTCCACGTACTGAGCCATTTGTCCTGCATCTTCTCATGAAGCAGACATATATATTCGGGATCATCAACAGGAGATTCGTTGATACATCTGGGGGTTCGAGTTAGCTATGGTGAGCCTCATTGTTTCCGGAGGATTTCATTTAACTTTCAGTTATATCAGTTATTAGGATGTCGTGCGCCTTGTCCCGAGTTCCATCTTTATCAGTTAGAGGCTTCATAGATAGTCAGTATAGTTGAGAGTCTGTATTATTTATTTTATTAAATGTTTTAAAGACTTAAGTTGCCTATTTTATGGCGAGTTGAATAATTTATTTTATTCAGAGTTTTCTTTTGAGTTAAAGCTTTCTATTTAAGTTTCATGAATTTTATTCAGTTTTTAAGCTTTATATGCTTGAGTTAGTCTTCCGCTTGTAGTTAGTCAGGATGAGGGTTCGCTTGGGGACCAGCAATGGTTCTTGAGTGCTGGCCACATCCAGGGAGTAGACTCGGGTCGTGACAAACTTGGTACCAGAGCCCAGAGTTTAAGTGTCCTAGGGTGTCTATGAAACCGTGTCAGTAGGTTCTCATTTTTGGTTGTGAGGGCCCCACTTTTATAAATGAGAGACTACAGACATTTAAGAAAAATTTCCCTTCTTTCTTACTCTTAATCGTGCAATAGAGCTATGTCATACAGATTTATTCATACTTGTGCCTTTCTCAGATTCATTCGACTACCCGTCATACTAGAGGTGGTTGAAAAGCAGAGTTAGTTCTTTGTCGATGAGTTGTTCTTAAAAGAAATGTTGAGGAAGTCATGAGACCCCAGAGGGGCTTGAGAGAATCCCATGAGTGAGTTAAGTGTTCAGTTTCAGAGGAATGCACCCATATTCATGTTAATCGTGTGTATGGTATAAAAGCGAGTTGTACTCTCTTCTCTAAGCCTTGTTTCAGCTGAGATCCTTATGAGAAAGTACATTTAGAACTTGGGTAGTATTTTCACACTAAAATATAGTATGAATGATGAGATTATGAGCAGTAGTAGTGAAAGAGCCCAGAGTTAGAGGAAAGTATGCAGAGGTTTAGTAATCCTAGAAAGGGAGATTGTGTTTTGAAGAGCTATATTACTATAGTAATGCACCCAGTAAGTTATTAATGAAGAGTTTTCCCTCATGGGTAGACTAAAAAGTGATGAGTTGTGAAGATTTCATCATAGGAGGTAGAGTGTGTTTTGGCTAGAAAGGAGTTTGTTATGAAGTGTCATTGTGTAGGTAATGACCAAGTGTAATTGTTGAATAGAAGAGCAGAAGTATTCATAAAGTGATAGATCTAAGCTAGGATTATGATTTGTTTGAGAGGGTCATGATCTTCAGAAGGTATCAGAACTAATTAAGTAATGATATATAGTATAGTAGGCGAGCAATCGTATTGATATTCGGGTCTAGTAATGAACAATAAGCTTGAATTTTGAGATAACTGTCATGATCGAAAGAATGGCAACATGAGGGTGATGATGTCAGTCTTGGGATTTGATCTGGTAGGCTTGACATAGAGTAGGTGACAAATTGAGATGTTAGCTTCAATGAAAGATGAGTGGTACAAGTGAGAGATCCTAACCTTTAGATAAGGGCAGTGAAGTGTGGCTAAGTCACAAGAGTAATAAGAGTGTTAAGAGGTGTACCGAGAGGGTATGTAACCAGAAGAGGTTAAGGGAAACACCTTAGAAAGAGGTCTTAGTACCGCTTATACAGAGTTTGGTAGGCATGAGATAAACTTCTCCCAAGTGTTAGATTAAAAGAAGAGGTAGACCATTTAGAGATGATGGAATATGTCCATAGCTTCCAAGTGTTAGCTTTAGACCTAAAGGGGAGATGACAAGATGAGAAATCGAGTCAACTGTTTGAGATTAAGATGATAATGAATTCAAAGAGTTTGGGGGATATCTTTTTATAGGTCCTTTTTGTAATTGAGTGATGTTAAAAAAAGGACATTGATGTTCTTATCGTGTTAGTGATGGTGTGATAATTCCTTCTAAGGTTATTAACAATGAGGAAGAATAGGATTAGGTTTTACTAAGATAAATAGTTAAATGAGAGCCATTAGTTGGATATGAAGGAGTTGGTTAGTAGGAGTTCATGGAGTTGTTAGAATACTAAGCTTGAATGTGGTGGTAAAGAGTAATAGTTTTGGGATGAGATTCCTTATAGAGAGGTATAGAACCCGAACCTAAGGATTTAGGTTAAGCTTGAATATAGTAAGAGCATACCATTAGATGCAGACCTTAGTAAGAGTAACCCAGTCCAGTCGTCATTCGAGGATGAATGATCCCAAGGAGGAGATATTGTAACACCCTAGAAAAAAAATTGAGCTAAGACTTGAACCGTCCTTCGTTGTGAGTAGGATTTTAATAAGGAATTCAAAATTTCTTAAGTATTAAGGTCAGGTCACTAGATGTAGCACCTTGAGTTTCAAAAAGAACTAGATTAGAAATAGCAAAAATCTGAAATTTTGCACGTTAAGCTAAGTATGAGTTTTGGGTCAACTTCAAACGACCATAAATACTAGCACAGTATTATTTTGGTGTGATACAAGATACATTAGGAAATATATTTGAATTATCTTTCCAACGCCACCGAGTTTGCTCAGTTTCGAGTTTGTATGAGGGAGATATGTGCATTCGAATTTGGGCTGTCTAGATAAGAAAGTCAAAACCGAATTTTAGAGGGGTATTTTGGTCTTTTCCTTACTAAATTAGATTTAATTCGTTTTAGTAAGATTTTAAGGGTATAATCCTATTAGGTTCAGTTTTATAATCCCAAAATTAGCCTAGGGTTTTAGTTGAGAGTTCAAGAACAGAAAAGATGAGAAAAGAAGAGAAGAGAGGAGAGGATCAAGCGTTCGTCGAGATTCTTGCGTCTTGTTGCGGATTTTCGCCATGGGTTTAATCCCTAAGAGGTATGTAAGCTTCCATAGTGTTGGGTTTATTCATCCACATGCCAAACATATTATTTTCAGCGAAGCTTCATTGTCAAAAAGTTGAAGGATTTAAGTTCTTGATAGGTGTTCTTGAAGTTCTTTCTAAATCTTGTTGTGTTCGATTTTTTCATGATTTCTTGAGATCAAAGTGAGTGTTTTAAGGGATGTATTGAGTATATTAGAGTGTGCTTATATTAAGTAATTGATTCTAAGTGATTGGGGAAGAAACCGTTCGATTCTAGGCGAGTTAGGGTGAGAAAACGAGCAAAGAAATTCGGCGATTCTTCTGGGTTGGGGCCTGGCGTGTTGCGCCAGCCAGAGCGCCCCAAAGTAGTCTCTGAATGTTAGGGGATGGCTCTCCGTGCCACCCATAGCCCCAGGGTCTCCCTCCCCATCCAGTTTGCAATCGGTTGCTCCGTTTGAGTTATTTCCAAGGGTACCTTCACTCTTTTTCAATTCTAACTACACTAAGCTACTTCTAAACACCTAGAAATAATTCATAACATGATCATAACCTTGAAATCATAATTCAAATTCAAGGTAGAGTTAAGAGTTAAGTTTTGAGAGTTCATTCGAACATTTCGAGAAAGTCCCTTTGAGTCTTTTTGAGGAGTCTTCTACAACTTCTAGTAACTTGTTTCAAGACTCGAGCAAGTGAGTATGAGAACGAGGAGAATTTATTCATGAGTCTACTTTGTCATCATTATATATTTCATATCATGAACCATAACTCTTGAATTCATGATCCACATTCTAGAGAGAGTTAAGAGTAAAGTTCAAGAAAGCTTTTGAGTTCAATTGTGAAACCTTTGAGATCCATCATCAATTTGAGTTAAGTTTTGAGTAAGTAAGTATGTGAATTAGAAGAGTTGTATCATGAGTTCGATAATGTTATGTAGACCTACGAATCAAGTCGTTCATCCCCATAAATTCCGCATAAACTCCATAAGTTGAGTATCTATGAGAGGAGTAGTATCTTCAAGTTCTAAGTCTTAAGTATTGAGTTTCTAACCCATTTGAGATTATATTCCTAATCATGGGACTATTACATGTTACCCATGAAGTCCTTGAGTTGGGTTATTCACGTCCATAATTCGGCATGAACCATATTTTAAGAAGTCTTTTAAAAATGTTTAAACTTTGTTTTAAGACTTAAGTTTTGAAGTTAAGTAAAGAGTAAGATTAAAGTTCATTTTCTCTCAAATTATTTATGGGAACTAAGTATTCCCAAGAGTAAATATTTTCACATTTAAGATGAGAGGAAACTGAGATTTTCGAAAGAGTTTTCACCAAGAAAGGGAACATTGATTCCAAGAGAGCTTTTAAGCAACGTTTTTGAGTAATTATCTCAAACCAAAGAAATAAGTTATTTTTAAAACATATGAGCTAAGTATATTTTTGGGAGTAGTATTGAGAACCCATATGGGGATGTGAGTTTACATTAACTCAAGTCTCCATATACCATGTAGCCATCATGGGTAGAAAGGGGTCATACTTTTTAGATGAACCCTTTTCGCATAGATTAGTGGATCCACTAAGTCAGTTAGGTTCTATATCTTTGGCGGGGTATAGGACGGCCTTGGCAGCGTAAAGTAAAGTGTTGTATCACCACTTAAACTTATAGTGGTGGTTGTCGGTTAGAGAAACTCCCACAACAGTATTTGAATGGTTGCTCAAGGAGTTCTTCTTAGTATGAATAGGGGTATGTGACTTCATTCATGTATTGCACAAGTAGACTTTAAGAGGGAGCATGGTATGTCTTTTATGCTATTATGATTATGAGTTAACATCATGTTTTAAACAGTTTTCCTTTTTCTTTATATTGCACTTGTTTTAAACTGTTTTATATTGAAATGAGTTCAGTTATGTTGAGTTGAGTTGAGCCTGGTATGTTCTTCAGTTTCTTTCAGATTCTTTCAAGCCTATGTTTCCATTTTATCAAAGTTCAAGCTTATTTTTATGCTTTAAAATCCCCTTACATGCTCGTACATTCCACGTACTGAGCCATTTGGCCTACATCTTGTCATGATGCAGACACAGGTATTTGGGATCAGCAACGGGAGATTCGTTGATACATCCGGGAGTTCAAGTTAGCTATGGTGAGCCTCCTTGTTTCTGGAGGATTTCATTTACCTTTCAGTTATATCAGTTGTTAGGATGTCGTGGGTCTTGTCCCGACTTCCATCTTTATCAGTTAGAGGCTTCATAGATAGTCATTATAGTTGAGATTCTGCATTATTATTTTATTAAATGTTTTAAAGACTTAAGTTACCTATTTTATGGCGAGTTGAATAATTTATTTTATTCATAGTTTTCTTTTGAGTTAATTAAGATTTCTATTTAAGTTTCATGAATTTTATTCAGTTTTTAAGCTTTGTATGCTTGAGTTAGTCTTCCGCTTGTAGTCAGCCAGGATGAGGGTTCGCTTGGGGACCAGAAATAGTTCTTTAGTGCCGGCCACGTCCAAGGTGTAGACTCAGATCGTGACAAGTAAGTTAAGTCCTCAAGCATCCGAATTTGTGCCTACAAGTAAGGCAAATCCTTATATGGCAGTGACAATTGATAACTTTTAAAAAAAAGTTTGGCCATGATATTGACTTAGAAAATGACATGTTTGATGGGGAAGATGAAGAGGATATGTTGGACATATACTTAGATAAGATGGCCAAGGAAGAAGATCTCTCATCTAGGCAACACAGAAGTGGAAGCAACGAAATATAAAAAAAGAGACATGGAAGGGAGCATAGTTGAGATGGTAATGTGACTTAGGAATTTATTCCAAGACACCTATTAATGCGACAAACAAAGTAAAATCATATGACAATGTCAACAACTTTAACAAGATCCAATAAATCCAAGAAGAATTGATGAACTATCAAGTGTTTGTTGGACAAATTTGAAAAACAAACAAATAGAAAACAACTCAGGTTACTTTAAACAGGAAAACTATATTTTTAGTTCACACACACGCACGCTCATGCACACGCACACACACGGACACACACACATATTTGAGGCTGATAACTCAACTTTATACTTCATTTTTATATTCATGCATTACTTAAGTATCTTCATTTGTGAACAATATGCATTAAGTAGTAGAGGTTTATTATCACATTATGATTAGAAAGGTAAGGCATAGCCCCCATTGCTTGTGCTATTCTCTTTGAGGTTTTTGTTTTTATTTATCAATAAAAAAATCAGCCCTAGGCACTCTGCCTAGCAGATTCAAAAAAATAATAAAATATAACGATATACATTAGTTTGGTTAAGTAATTGTAGATTTGCATTCGTAAAATACATGTTACCATTTTCTAATTTGCAGAATGTTTTAGATTTATTTTTAGTTTAAATGATATTTTTCAGATTGCTTTTAAAAATCATTAGAATATCTCTGAACATTGATGAACTATTGGATGAAGTTTTCCAGATCATGTTAAATCCTTGCACCATACCCACACACAAATTAAATTATTTTATTTTGACCCGTCCCGCTTTATCCCTCACCCACATATAGTCAAATCCACTCGACCCAACCCCGCCACATATATGTTTAAACATTTCGCGCCCCATTGTCATCCCTATTTCTTATCAACTTTATTATAATATGAATATATCCCTGAAATTAAGAAAATCTTTTTTAAAGTTTACCCATTAATTCATGTTTGTATGTTATATTTGACTTCTTTGTCCTAAATACCCCTCCTTAACGGATGAAACAATTTTCGAGTGAACATCAAAATTACCATTCAATGAAATCCCTAAATTCAACTCCACATTTTCATTCTCTACATTTGAAGTTCATGTGTTTTCTTCAGCTTTCTCCATGTTAGCAAAATCTTTAAACCAAGAAAACTATTGAATTGCAAACTAAAAAAAATTATAAAATGGAAAAAGAAAAACTCAATGAAAGTTTCAGTCCAAAGAAACCATTAGACCATTTGGAAGCTTATAAAGGAGAAAATTTCTAGGTGGGAAGGTAGAAAAAATGTGAAGAGGTATTTCATTTCCATGGGTTTAGTAAAATAACAAACTAGCCCTTGGACAGTGACACATGGTTGTTCTAGGAATAGCCTGACCACGTGGTTTAACAAGGACTTTGGAAGTTAAACCCTAGAGGTAACCGTTTAATAGTGGCATGTGTCACTTATAGATTCACTTTATAACTCTTTTTGACCACTTTAAAAAGAGGAAAAAGTTGATTGTATTTTTCTATTGTATTTTATTGGTCAAATTTATTAAATGTAATATTATCCCATGATTTTTAATTTCAACATTACGGAATTTAATAGGGTAAACAATAAAAAAAATATTTGTTTAGGGCCTAATACGTGCATTTTTAAGAGTTTTCAAAATAATCATCGTGTCAAATTTTGGCCATCAGATGCATGTATCTGACATATCTAGTTTTCAAATATATAAAAAGAAAAATAATAATTATATTTTAAATGGATGTAAAAGGAAAGTAGGTGTTAAAAATTGAAACGAGGGTGTATACCTTTTTCAAATATTTAAGAAGTAAATTATTACGTCAATGATGATTTTAGCATGACATCAACAACCTATTTAGGAATAATAATCAACTAATAACCATTAATGACATAATTATATTGAATGTCTAGATCTCATTGATTAATTTATTTATATATATATTATATCTATGAACAAAAAAGTCAGACCAAAAATAGAAAAGAATTAAATGGTTAACACCTTGGTCACTATATAAGTAGTGTGGCATTAGCCCTTTAATAAAAACATACAGACAACAACAACAAAAAAAAAGAATCAAGATGTTGAAAGGGAAACCAAAGTCTACATTGTGTATGTCTCCTTTATCCTAATTTCATTTCTTAAGTTTTGTGTTTGAATTTTGATGAATAATTTTGTTTACTAAAATACGGGACTTGTGAACTTAAAGTTGAAATGCCTTATTTCCCTTTCTTTATGGTTTATAATCGCCACAAATTGTAATTATATACTATTAGATGGGATAATCTTAGTAGCATTGACTACTAAATTTTCACTTTTTTGGTGAGATCATTCAATTCTTCACCTTAATTGTAATCTCCTCTTTCATTTTTCCCTTTCCCGAACCCTATTTTTAAAACAAAAATATATTAATAAATATCATATATTATCACATTAAAAAAGAATGAACAAAAGAAGAAACATAAATTGTCTATAGAAATTATAGTTACAAGTAAATTTATTCTCAATATTGATGTCTGATAATTTCCACCCCTTCTTAGCCCTGTGTTGTTTCTCAACAAAATAGAAGTGCATCATGACTTGCTGGGTTTTAAAATGTTAAATGAAAAATGAACAGTTGAAACTTTTATGAATAGTTGTGATTTTTTTTGAAGAATTGCACTTTTGTTGTGACTTTGAAAAGGTCGTGACTATTCCAAAGGACCGTGACTATTCCAAGGGGTTGTGACATTTCCGATAAGGCATAATAAGCACGTGTTTATACTATTCTTTGTTGTCTATAAATACATGGGTTTCTTCAGAAACAAATTCTAGTGTATTTTTTTTATGGTTGAGTGGTTCACTGACGTTGTGATTTCAAGTAGCAATAGTAATATAGTTTGAACAACATGAGAAACCAAGACGAATTCCCTGGCAACTCTGAAAGTCAACTTATTGAAAACTCAGCTCAGAAAAAAGCGAAGATTGAGACAGAATGTGAAGAAATTGATAGGATTAGTAAGCTACCTCATGCTCTTATTGTCGAAATTCTTTCTTTATTTCCCATAACAGATGCGTTCAGAAAAACTATTCTCTCTAAAGATTGACAATACTTATAGACTTGTATCAACAACATTGTTTATGACAACGAGGAGTATTGTCATTCAGATAGCTCGGCAGTGCACAAATTCATTTCCTTAACGGATTATGTACTACCTCTCCTTAGCTTATCTACAATTAAAAAGTTTAGTCTAAAGTTTTTGTTCAAAAATGATGATGGTGTGTCTTATTTTCCGGTAATTGACAAGTGGCTTGAGTTTGCTGTGAATAAGAAAGTGGAGGATTTACGCTTGAATATACGGTATACTGTTTATCCTACGGAGCATGACCAACCCTATAGATTACCTGAAGTTCTCTCTAGTAGTTCATCCATTCTAAAACTCAACTGTGAGAATTGTAGTATATTTGAAGATTGTGTACTAAATTGGACATCTCTGAAGAGTTTGACGCTGAAAGATTTGTTTCTCCGTGATGAACACATTAAGCAAATAATGTCAAATTGTCCTTGATTGGAATCTTTGAGGCTACGTGAATTTTGTGGTTTTAATCATTTGCACATGACTTCTCCAAAATGTAGGCGACTGGAATTGATCCATCACGATCTTCTTTAAGAGGATTGGTATTCATTCGAAGGTGATACATGTTGCTTTGAAATTGTTGCTCCATATGTTGAACACTTAACGATTTTTGGGTTTTAAATGATACGAGAATTAAGCTGAGGGGCTTTTCATCTTTGAACCATGCCAATCTTGATCTCTATTGTGACGAATTTGATGAAATGGATGAGAACATAGTGAAAGATCTTTTGGTAAGCGCTCGTTGTGCTAATGAACTAATACACTCATCCTGGTTTATCAAGGTTATTTATCAGTCCCAAATGTTTCCATTAATTTTATGTTGATTGTGAATAGATCTCCTGTTTTATATGTTGAATCATTCTTCTATTTAGGTGATTTCCATTTCGATGTGGAAGAGGAAGACGTCTCCATACCATTGCTGGAATGCAGATGGTTGACAATAAGTTCCTGTATTTCAAAAATTTCGTTCCCCCTACTAGACAACCTCTTAAGGTCAACTCCTAAGTTGGAAAATTTGATGATATTTCCTGATAGGACGGTACGTTTTCTATTCTTTTCTTACGTCAGGATATCTTTATGTCAAATGTATATTGATCTCCTACAACTTCAACCACTAACCTAATTTGTCCTTCTTTGGTATTTATAGTATCACCCCTTTTATGAAGACAAAAAGATTGATTTGTCGGAAGACAAAAAGTACCTCTCCATTGAAGAAAACATATTCAAAGTTTCCTTACACAATTTGAAGAATGTCAAGGTTATGCCATTATGTAGTCATACATACACATCTGACGCAACAGAGCTCCATCAATTCTTGAAGTTCTTACTTTAGCATGCAATAAATCTGGAGAAACTGGTTATAATACCAGACCATAACTATTGCGACAGTTGTTCTACTAATATCTTAAATCTGATGAAGTATTTGGTACCTTTTCCAACAAGTGCAATTATTTCCTTAGGACTAGTTAGTCATAATTTTTTCTATTCCAAGTTTGTTTGAAACTCTATAAAGTTATTTCTTTAGTCACTTTTTAATGTGGAAATATCATTTGATGAAGTTACAGGTTACATTCAGCAGGATACCTTTCTAATCTTTATTTTTATTTCTTATAAACATGCATGAATATTTCTAGATGATGTACAAGTCATAAATTTAAGATTGTATCCAAATGAAACGGCTAAAAACATAAATATGTAGCTTTCATTAATTAAAATAATTAAAACTTAATTATTTTCCAGCCATCAATTAGCACAAAAAAATAGTTTCTCATCCCTTAACCTAAGGTTTGTGTTCGTAAAAAGAAGAGTTGGTTGACATCTCCCCCTACTAGGATGGAAACAACCTTCAGGTTTTACCTATTACCACACATCCGTTTAAGGCATTCCAACTTGGAGGGACTAGAAAAAAATGTGAAGCAGTGGATGCTACTACTTTTGTATAAAACAACTCTAATCTGAAAAGATTATGGAATAGAACATTACAAAAATACCTGATTTGTGGAGGTTTAATTTCGAGGTTACAATCAACATCCGCAATTTGTTTCAAATTGAGGGGATTTCTGTACCCTCTGCTAATTTTATTAAATATGCAGGGAATTAAGGGGGTTTCTATACCCTTCGCTTATTTTATTAAATTTGCAGCGGTTAAAACCTCCGCTATACTTAAAAATAAAAAAAATAGCTACAAAAATTAAACAAATAGATATTTTTAAGAGGTGGTGCTTGTCTTCTAAGAAAAAGAAAAGAAAAGAAAAGTAAACTCTATTTCTCCTTAATGAACAGTGAGCGCTCCCATTTCACTCTAATTTCTTTCTTACACCGCCATTCATACCTTTAAAAATCTCTAAGGCTTTGCTTCTTCCATCTCCTTCAATGAAGATTCCTCTTACAGAACTGATGATGACATTGCCACGTTGATGATCTACGTTAAACAGTGGGTGGAAGATTGATTCTTTGATCGCTTGAATAAGAAGGGCATCACGTTCTTCCTCCGCTGCCATTGATGGAACCACAATCAATCTTAAATCATAGAGGCGGAGGGTTAAGAAAGAAGAAAGAACAAATAAATACTTTTCACCAGTGGCGGAGCCAAGATTTTCAAGCAGTATCAATGATTGACCTTAAGGAACTTTTGGAACACCTTAACCAACACACTAAACCATCCTGGCCCTGTGTTAGGAGGTGTCATCACTTATATATATTGGCCATGATATTGACTTAGAAAATGATATGTCTGATGGGGAAGACGAAGAGGATATGTTGGACATATACTTTGATAAGCTGGCCAAGGAAGAAGATCTCCTCATCTAGGCAACGAAGAAGTGGAAGCAACAAAAAAAAAAGACATGGAAGGGATCATAGTTGAGATGGTAATGTGACTTAGGAATTTATTCCAAGACACCTATTAATGCGACTAACAAAGCAAAATCATATGACAATGTCAACAACTTTAACAAGATACAATAAATCCAAGAAGAATTAATGAACTATCAAGTGTTTGTTGGACAAATTTGAAAAAGAAAACAAATAGAAAACAACTCAGGTGACTTTAAACGGGCAAACTATCTTTTTAGTTCACACCCACGTACGCACACGCGCACACACACCCACACACACGCAAATACACACGCACACGCGCACACACACACATTTGAGGCTGATAACTCAACTTTATTCTTCATTTTTATATTCATGCATTACTTAAGTAACTTCATTTGTGAACGATATGCATTGAGTAGTAGAGGTTTATAGCCCCCATTGCTTGTGCTATTCTCTTTGAGGTTTTTGTTTTTATTTATCAATAAAAAATCAGCCCTAGGCACTCTGCCTAGCGGATTCAAAAAAATAAAAAAAAATAGAACGATATGCATTAGTTTAGTTAAGTAATTGAAGATTTGCAGTAGTAAAATACATGTTACTGTTTTCTAATTTGCAGAATGTTTTAGATTTATTTTTAGTGTAAATGATATATTTCAGATTTCTTTTAAAAAATCATT
Source organism: Solanum piurae (assembly GCA_029582685.1). Taxonomy (NCBI): domain Eukaryota; kingdom Viridiplantae; phylum Streptophyta; class Magnoliopsida; order Solanales; family Solanaceae; genus Solanum; species Solanum piurae. The sequence goes on along the minus strand of JAJOOO010009946.1, from coordinate 21,349 downwards.
AGAATATCTCTGAACATTGATGAACTATTGGATTAAGTTTCCCAGATCATGTTAAGTCCTTGCACCATACCCACACACAAATTAAATTATTTTATTTTGACCCGTCCTACTCTGTCCCGCACCCACATATAGTAAAATCCACTCGACCCCATCTGCCACATATATGTGTAAATATGTCCCACCCCATTGTCATCCCTATTTCTTATCAAATTTATTATAATATGAATATATCTATGAAAATTAAGAAACTCTTTTTTAAAGTTTACCCATTAATTCATGTTTGTATGTTATATTTGACTTCTTTGTCCATTAGGTAAACAAAGCATCAATTGGAAAATCATTGACTGTTGTTCTTATTTGATTCTAATTCAGTTGGAATCGGTGGGACCCACCTCACTGAAAAAAAGCTTGGTTTGTGAAGGTTTAATTGCGGGGTTACAATCAACCTCCGCAAATTGTATCGAATTGAGTGGATTTCTATACCCTTCTCTAATTTTATTAAATTTACAGCAGTTAAAACCTCCACTACACTTAAAAATAAAAAGATGCAGCTACAAAAAATTAAAAAAACACCCACTTCACTCTACTTTCTTTTTTACACCACATTCGATAGCTACAAAAATCTATAGGGCTTTGCTTCTTCCATCTCCTTCAATGGAGATTATTATCCTCTTACTGTAGTTGTACTTGTCACTCCCCTAGCCTACACCTTGGACGTGGGCGGCACTTTAGAACCGTTGTTGGACCCCAAGAGAACCCTTGGTCTGGCTCAATATTCAGCGGAAGACTAACTCAGTTGAAATAGAAATCTCAAAAAAATATCAACTCATAAGTATATCATCAATAAGATAGTTTAACTCAGTATACTCTAAAAGTACTTAAAACATAATTGTTCAACTCAGGTCTTTAAAACATCACAAGGGAGATGGGAAAAGACTTCTCAACTATTACTGTCTATGAAGCCTCTAATAACTATGATAGACACCGAGACAAGACCCACAACATCTTAATAAGACTGAAAATAAAAGTGGAATCCTCCTGAAGCAAAGAGGCTCACCAAAGCAACTCTAGAACTGCAAGTGGTATCAACGAGGCGCCTGTTGATGCCCTTGTATAGTTGTATCTGCATCATGAAATGATGCAGGCAAAAAATGGTGTCAGTACATTGAATGTACGAGCATGTAAGAGGGAACTCTAAAACACAGACATAAGCTTGAACTGAATAAAAAGGAAGAACATATTCACCTCATCTCAACTCAACTCAAGGATACTCGACTCAATTCAATATAAATGAAACAATAAAGATGCAGCATAAGGAAATCTTTTAACGCAATAAATAACAGCTCAATGTACTTAAAAATACATTAATAACTCTTTCCTCTTATTTGGGAGGTTCTCTAACCGACAACCATCACTATGAGCTATGTGATGATACAACGTCTCACCCAAACTGTCAGAACTTATCCTATACCTTGCCGGAGTATAAGATATCCTCAACTAAGTGGATCCACTACCTATGATTAAGAACAATAAGGAATCATCTAAAAATTATGACCCTTTACCCATGTTGGCATACATGGTTTATGAGGACTTTGAGTTGTCTGAACTCATCCTCATATCAGGGCTCAATACTACTCCCAATAATATAACTCATGCTCATATTTTCAAAAACATTTCCTCATCCTCAAACTTTGAGATTATTACTCAAAAGGTTCTCTGTAAAGAGATTGTGCTAAAAAACTCCTCATGAACTCATTTGGAAATCAAGGTTTCCTCTCGTTTTAAATGTAAAACATTTACACTTGGGAATACTTAGTTCCCTTATATTCATTTTGAAAGCATGAACTCAACTCTGTTCATCTTCATACTCAATTACTCAAGTCTTAAAACAAGTTTTAAAAGTTTGTAAAAGACTTCTCAAAAATGACTCAAAGGATTCTCTCGAACTTCACTCTTAACTCTATCTTGAATTAGAAATGTGAATTCAAGAATTATGATTAGGATATATAGGATTTCTCAATGATTAAATGTAGTTTGGATAATTATAATCAGGGAGAGAGTGAAGATACGTTTTACAAGAACTCAGACGGGTCGAAAGACGAAGAAGGACGGGGGCAGGCAACCATGGCGCAGGATGCCAACTCCTCAATTTCAGAGGATCAATTATGGCGCACTACAGACCCCCTACGTCAACCCCTCTATCACATCTGGGGCACGCCGTGACTTCACGTATCAGGACTCTAGTTCCAGTTCAAGTGTCAACGATTGCGAGTAGTAATATAACCCAACCAAGGGTTGGGATCGTTCCCACAGGGAGCGGTTAGTAGTCGAGAATCAAATAGAAAAGTAAAATTTAGTTCTAATCAATCATATCTATAAATATTTACAAATAAAAACATACTAAATGTAAAGGTGACACAAATGTCAATTATTAATAGGGGGTTTGTATGCAACTAAGATACAAAAACAACAAAAATATAAAGATCTGAAATAGGGAGACAAGATTCTTGGGATGTGATAGGAATATGGGATAAAATTAACAATCGGGTAAATGCTATTGATAGTAAATCGCTGAACATTTGTAACTAAGCTAGACTTTAGTGGGGGTAAATATTTTCTCGAACTACTTACCCTGATTCAGCTGGATTTCTCTCAAACACCGAGTTGCAGCAATTAAGCACAACCTTCGTCTTAGCCCATTCACTCTCTCGAGCTGAATGTATGGGAAAAGGCCTAGGATTCACTCTCTCGAGCTGAACCCACGACATTCACTCTCTCGAGCTGAATGTATGGGAAAAGGCCTAGGATTCACTCTCTCGAGCTGAACCCACGACGACCCAATAACCACAGGCTATCGATTTAGTAGTCTTGGTTTTAAAACCTCTCTCTCTAGCAAGCCAACAACACGAAGATGAAATCGTATTTGCAACTACAATTTCATTAAGTTAAAACACAACTACTAAAAGAAATCACATTTAAACAGCAAATAGACTATCAATAAGCAATACCCAATAGTAAATTTAACCCATATTTAAAAAATTACACCCCAAGAATTGAGGTTTTAGCTAGACATGAAAAAGAGATAGAAATCAATACCAAAGAGTGTTTCCATCCAATGGGTACGATAGAAAATGTCTTTAAGCACGTCTAAGATGAAGATTCTTTGATACCCACATCCAATTTCTTGGAGTCGAAAACCTTCAAAACCTTCAAGCTCAAGAACAATGTCTCCCAAAAACTCTAAGAACTAAAACTGGAAAATCTTCTAAGTCTCAGTAATAATTCACTACAACTTGATACTAAGATACAGATTTAAATGGGTATTTATAGTTTTCAAAAAAATTTGTTGTGAAGGGCCACTCGACGCAGTTAGTCGGGATCACTGATGCACTTGACACAGTTAGTCGGGATCACCGATGCACTTGACAATCCGCCTTTTGGTCTGGTTCATCGCCTTTCATCTTTTCCTTTCAACATCTTCGCATTTTGAATCATTGGGCGATATGGCGTTGCTTCGCGGAACTGTTCGGCGATGCGCCGACTGCTCCCTTTCATCGCCAACTTGATCTTTTCCTTCAAGGCTCAACACACTGGAACTTTAGGCGAGATTAAGTCCATTCAGCGACTCGTCTAATGCATTAGGCGATCCTCAGTTCTTGTTTTCTTCGTCTTTTCAGCCGCCTTGTTCCTTTTTGCCAAGTAGTGTCCATGCTTTGCCTCAAACTCCAAATACCTGAAACTCAAGGCTTTTCATCAGTTATTGAGACAAAATATGCATTTTAGGACACTAAATCTATCAAAATAAATCTCAAAATGAGTCCAAATTGTGGACTCATCAACACCCCCAACTTAAACTTTTGCTTGTCCTCAAGTAAAACTGAAGTTCAGCAGTTCAAAGAGGATGTCTCAAACAGTGCTACACAAGACTCAATCATGAATGTACACACAAGACTCAACTTACTCATACAAGGATCAATTGTTACTCAAAGAGTCAAGTTGTGACTCACCATTACCAAAGAATCTCAAGCTCACTATACATGCTTCAAATGCAAGTTCAAGCTCAACAAAGGTATTCAAATACCCTGACACAAAAGAATGATTCCATTTTCACACACAATGATTTAATCATTTAAAGTTCCAAAATCAAATGCAACGCTCACACACACAAAGAAGACCACTATGCATGCTTTCACCCATAGGTTTACCCATATTTTCCAATTGACAATTGTTTTAGGTCACTCAAGATCAAAAAGGTCTTTTCGAGGCTTGTAATGGGGCTGAGTGCAAAGGTATGGTCATTTAGGATCCTCAATGACTTTCATCCTCATGAAATGTGGTGCTCACAACACTTCCTTCTCTTTTCCTCATCAAATTCATTCGTCCTCCCAAGTCATCCCATTATTCACTTTCCATGGTTTGTTGGAGACCCCATTTATTTTTGCATTTTCATATTTTATTCCACAACTTTTTCTTCCTTTCTTTCATTCTTTTCTTGTTTTTTATCTCTCTCTTTTTTTATGGAGGGGTTCCTCTTTTTTCAACACATGGATAGAAGGGAATATTCTTGCGCTTCTTGACTTGCCTTCTCTTTTCACCACACCCCAACTTAGGCTTTTGTCCTAAGTTGGATATTCAATCAACCACAAATCAAGAGGATTATAGGTAGTGGATTAAGAAAGGTCATGTTTTCATCAAGTTTCTTCAAAAAAAAAAGGATGAGGCTCAAGGGGTGTTCAAAAGAGATTCACACACGCTCACAAGGTAGGACACAAAAGAGGTATATGTCAAATTGGTTCACACTCTTCAAAGTTGCCTAAGATCATATCAAGAGATAGCCTTAGTTAGTCGACCGGACCAACCAGGCAAATTCTAGGTGTTATCATGCATGGTTCATAGTAAGCTCATCACACAAGGCATTGATACCAAAGTCAAACAAGACTCCACACTTTCGCTAGTGTGCAATGTTCATCACAAGAGACTCAATTCGATAATTGGCTAGTCACAACGAGATGCAAATAGTTCACATATTGTCTATGCAACTTCAATTGGCCTCGTCGTAGCCGCACATTCATGTTCGTTTGATTATGAGAACTATTTGAGTCATCGATATTGATCAAAACCGAGACTCAAATTTGCTAAAGAACAGCCACATTCAAGTACATACAAGAGTGGGCAAAAATTTTTGGAAGGGTCAAAATCTTTTACAGTTTAAAACAAAAGGAGCCACAAGTTCAAACATCCACAAAAAGAAATAATACACAAATTTAGCACAAAACCCAAATATATAAACAAAACATCAATCATAAAAGAAAGGTGGGCCCCACCCCACCATAAATAAAAGTATTTGTCCTCAAATGCAAACAAAATTATCCAAAATTTAAAATAAAGTAAGACAGAGAGGGAGGTAAAGAGGGGATCCTGTCTACTCAATTGCTCCATCTGTGTCCGTTGGATCGACCCAGATTTGGGCATCAGTGCCCGTAGTCACTGTGGAAGGAACAATAGCACCAGACTCATCAGGGGCTGCTACGGGTGTATCCGCCAAAACTCTCTGTACAGCTGAGAAAAGTCATCGGGACCATGAAAGGACAGAGGTGTCTCGGGGAGTAGGCCTATTTCCCTTTATTTTATCTCTAGATGGGTGTTCTTGCTTGCCCTTCTTTGGAAGATTCGACCTCTCTTCATTCATTTTAAAATTTAGTGCACTAATCTTTCGGGGTGGCACGATTTTCCCAGCATCTATCGGTCTAGTCATGTCTGCAAATCTTTGAGGCAAAGTTAAAAAAGATTCAAACCGAAACATTGAAAATCAGTTGCAGGAAGACTCGCTGAATCGGTCGGCAAGTCGCCAAATCGCTTCGGCGACCAGGCTTCTCGCCGGAAGTTACAGAGCCAAACAACATGTATAGCATGAAATTAAAGGTGAAATGGAGACATTAGGCGAACCGCCAAGTGGTTTAACAAGCTCGACCCAGCTCGCCAAACGACCCATCATACCTATTTTCAACCCAACTTCTCAAACTCAACCCTGTGACCTCCGAAAACAAAATCAAACAATGCGCTGCTCAAATTCAAACAGGACCCATATCATACGAGCACAACCCCACAAGATTTAACATAATCCAATGCACCAAATTACGGGGTTTTAATATTTAGAGCAATATGGATAATGGTTTCAAATTAACAATAGGCGTTCCAACAATTTTAATCCTATAAGAGAGGCTCAGTACACAATAATATAATCAGATCACTTGCATAAGAGTTTAAAACATCAAAAATAACTTGGGGATCGGAAAAACAACCTTAAATGTTGATTAAGCAACAATTTGAATTGCTAGGCAACAATGTAATCCAAGTTTTGAGCATAAATCAAGAACTAACACACTTAGAGAATGCAAAAATATAGGAAATAATGTACAGGTGTTAGGTTGAAAAAATCAGAACGCATAAAAGTGAAAGAGTTTGAGAATTTAAACATTTGGCTTAAAAAACCGTCCATTTCTTGCCCATTCGGCAACATTAGTCGTGAACGCCGAACCATTCCGCGTCACTCCTAGAAATCACCTACATCGCCGAGTTTTACAGAACCCTTAGTCAAATTGGGAGTTCAAATGGCGGTAGGAATCAGAATTGCCAACCAGGTTGGCGACTCGCCAATAATTTCTTGGGCACGCCGAGTTTTACAGACTCTACCTTAAAGTTATCTTGAGTCCAACGGCGGTCTGAGTCGGGATCGCGACCTTATCGACGATGCTCCGACTAAACCATTTTGCTCGCCAATCTCCTTCTTCCCTAACACTTCCCACACTTCATCCTGCACAACCAACACACCATTATTTTACAAACAAACAAAAAACAATAAAAAGGGTTTTGGGTTTCCTCCCAAACAACACCTTAGTTAACGTCGTGGCACGGTGTGAGTCCTCCTTCAAACCTCACTTTTGGGTTTAGCCATAGTATCACTAGGCAAACCCCCATGTTGTCTCAGGTTGAGATGAGACGATATATGACCCATTTGGGTATCCAACTGCTTGATCGACACTGAATAAGAGGTGACGGTCTGGCTAAGGGTAGACACATCTTCTTTCATTTCCTTTAAAATCTTGTCTGACCCTTCAACTTTGTAGAGGATTCGAGAAAGCATATCCTCAGACCGACCAACTTCTAAATCTTTTGGCTTTTGGCTCTCGTGGGGAGGCACATACCTATCTTTCTCCCCATCCTTCCAATTGGGATTACGGTCCCTCTATTCACGATCTTGATCTTTTCAACCTGCATCCCTAGCCCAACCTTGGTTACCACCCTGCCTCGGGTAGTTTGAACGATAGCCACTGCCTTGGTTGGCTAGGAAATTTACCTTTTCATTATACAAGGCTTTAAACTTGGACTCATCTAGGTTAACACACCCGACACCCACGGCGTTGACACTTCGAGCACCAGCTCCCATGACATTATTAGATATAATATCAAGTTGTGTCATGATCTTGGCCATGTTTTGGTCCCTCTCTTGGTCCTTCTCCATTTGTTCCTTAGTTAACTTGAACGTGAGAGGGGAGACCTAGTCTTCACGGGTATACCACGCCCTGTTTATGGTAGTCATGCCATCCAAGAGCTTAGCAACTATCACATAAGGTTGCTGCATCAAACCTCCCGGAGAGAGTTGATCAGCAACACCTTTATTTACCGAATCCAGACTCCGGTAAAAATACTACAGCAACACGCTATCAGGCAAGCCATGGGTTGGGCATTGAAGCACCAAATTTTTGAATCGCAGCCAAGTTTCATGGATAGGCTCGCCTTTTAGATGCTTGAAGCTCTGAATGTTGTCCCAAAAAGTCATCATCTTCGAGGGAGGGAAAAATCACACTTGAAATGCGGCGACCAACTCCTCCCACGAAGTGATTGATTCACGTGGCAATTTAGCCAGGCACTTGCACGCTTCACCCATCAACGAGAATGAGAACAACCTCAACCGGACCGACTCCTGAGAGATGTTCTTAAAGGAGAATGGTCCGCATACATCCACGAAGTTTCGAAGATGCTCATGAAGATTCTCATAGGCCAATCCGCTGAAAAGTCCCTTAAGTTGCAAGAGTTGTAACATAGTGCTCGTGATGTGGAACACTGCATTCCCTTCGGCTGGAGTTAAGTGAATGGAACCAATACCTCCCATTAGATGGGGGTCGTTAGCATGAGGCTCGTTGACATCGTTGAGGTTTCCGATGTCATCTTGATGGCCTACTTGGCTGCCATTTATGCTCATACTTCCTATTTACATCACAAACAAGCAAAAACAAAACTAAATATTAAGTATCACTATAATTAACAAGAACAAAAGTACTACTTAACTAAAAATTCTCAACTAACACTACTCCATGGCAGCGGCACCATTTTGACTTCACGTATAAGGACGCTAATTCCAGTTCAAGTGCCAATGATCGCGAGTAGTAATATGACCCAACCAAGGTTTGGGATAGTTCCCACAGGGAGCGGTTAGTAGTCGAGAATGAATTAGAAAAGTAAAATTTAGTTCTAATCAATCATAGCTATAAATATTTACGAATTAAAACATACTAAATCTAAAGGTGACACGAATGTCAATTATCAATGGGGGGTTTGTATGCAACTAAGATACAAAAACAACAAAAATATAAAGACGTGAAATAGGGAATTGGGATTCTTGGGATGTGATAGGAATATGGGATAAAATAAACAATCGGGTAAATGATATTGATAGTAAATCGCTGAACATTTGTAACTAAGCTAGAATTTAGTGGGGGAAATTTTTTTCTCGAACAACTTACCCCGATTCAACTCGGTTTCTCTCAAACACCGAGTTGCAGCAATTAAGCAAAACCTTCGCCTTAGCCCATTCACTCTCTCAAGATGAATGTGTGTGAAAATGCCTAGGATTCACTCTCTCGAGCTGAACCCACGACGACCCAATAACCACGGGCTATCAATTTAGTAGTCTTGGTTTTAAAACCTCTCTCTGGAGCAAGCCAAAAACACGAAGATGAAATCTTATTTGCAACTACAATTTCATTAAGTTCAAACACAACTACTAAATGAAATCACATTTAAACAGCAAATAGACTTTAAATGAGCAATACCCAACCATAAATTTAACCCATATTCATAAAATCACACTGCAAGACTTGGGGTTTTAGCTAGACATGAAAAAGAGATAAAAATTGATACCAAAGAGTGTTTCCATCCAATGGGTACGATAGAAAATATCTTTAAACACATCTAAGATGAAGATTCTTTGATATCCACGTCCAATTTCTTTGAGTTTAAAACCTTAAAAACCTTCAAGCTCAAGAACAATGTCTCCCAAAAACTCTAAGAACTAAAACTGAAAAATATTCCAAGTCTCAGTAATAATTCACTACAACTTGATACTAAGCTACAAATTAAAATGGGTATTTGTAGTTTTCAAAAATTTGTGTTGCAAAGGACCACTCGGCGCAGTTAGTCTGGATAGTCGATGCACTCGGCGATTCACCCTTTAGTCTGGTTCATCGCCTTTTAGCTTTTGCCTTCAGCATCTTCGCATTTTGATTCATTGTGTGATATGGTGTTGCTTCGCGGAACTGTTTGGCGATGCGCCGACTGCTCCCTTTCATCGCCAACTTGATTTTTTCCTTTAAGGCTCAGCACACTGGAACTTTGGGCTAGATTAAGGCCATTCGGTGACTCACCTAATGCATTAGGCGATCCTCAGGCCTTTTTTTCTGTCTTTTCAACCGCCTTGCTCCTTTTTGCCAAGTAGTGTCCATGTTTTACCTCAAACTCCAAATACCTTAAACTCAAAGCTTTTCTTCAGTTATTGAGACAAAATATTCATTTGGGGACACTAAATATATCAAAATAAAGCCCTAAATGAGTCCATATTGTGGACTCGTCACTCCGCGCCACCCCTCTCCCAGAACATTTTGACAAATATTTCCTCTCAATTTTTTGCCCTAATTTACTTAGAATCGCTTGATTCCTTCCAAACATCCTTAGATTCATAAACCCAATACCTGTAAAAAAAAATCTATTCAATTTCCTCAATAACAACCCTAAAACTCAAACCCTCACCTCAATAACTCATCAAACTCTAATAATAAAGAATGAAGAACGAAACCTCAAGAAAACTCATAAAGAACTTAATACACGAAATCTCATGGACGAATTGAATAAGGAAACTCATGATTGGTGTGAGGCTGAACTAATCCATCACTATGAAAACTTACATACCTCGACAGGATCAAACTCTTGGCGAAATTCCTCAAATATACCAAGAACTCTTGAATGCTTGAAGTTTTTCTCTCTTTTCTCCTCTTGAAATTTTCCCTAACCTTCCAAACATTTTTATACTTTAGCATAAACTGATTTTAATCATATTTGACCCCTAATTGGGTAAAAAAATGTGTGGGGCTAAGGAAAGACCTAAATACCCCTCCTTAAAATGGATGAATGTCTTAACAAGACAGGTTGTACTCAAATGAGCATATCTCCCTCATCCGAACTCAGAATTTAGAAAACTCAGTGGCGTTGAAAAGAGGCCTCAAAGTTCTTTCATTTGATATCTTATGAGCCACCTAACTCATCCTGTACTGAAAGTTATGATTATTTGAAGTTGACCCAAAACTCACAATCGAAGTGTAACTTGTACTAACCTCAATTCAACTCTTTCCAATTTAGTTCTTTATAAAAGTATCTCTTTCTAAGACCGAGGTGTTACAGTACTACAGACGATGGCTTTGCCGTGTTGATTCTCTCAGTTGAGCTCTCTAGCGCTAGTGATACATTCTCTTCGAGGTTGGTTAACAGGTTCTCAGACGAATTGATGTCGTTTTGGGCATCTGAAGGGAAGAACATGATATTTCTGAAATGCAAGAGTGTGGAGAACATGAAGTTGTTTGGTTCACAGAAGCAGCTTGTGTTTCCCGATGAAGGGAGAAAATTAAAACCCATTTATATGGCAATGACTTGGGTTGGTTAGTAATACTACTTAATAGTTTCTGTTTAAGAGATGTGTCAAAAGTTGAAGCTTAAAATGCGGAATGCTATAATGGTAAGAAAACATGGAGCACTTTTTTCCAGATTTCATTTCTTGTCAATGTTAGTCCAGTTTCATATGGTGTTAATAATGCATTGCGTGTTTTATGACCCTCATAATGATCATTATTTGCACGTATGAATCATTAAGTATAGGATTGAAAAATTGTTGGAGTAAGTCTCAAATTTTTTCGGAACAGTTATTAAAGAACTCTACCTTGACTAGTTGGTAAATTCTTTCAAATTCATCCTTTTGGAGCTAGACTAGTTTTCATCATTGCTAGGGATATTGAATGAATAATATCAATTGTCAAGATATGATCTATCATTTTAACACATATCATTCTTAATTAACTAAATTCGGCTGTACTTCAGTTGCTACATGGCATCTTTTGATATGTTTAACTGTCAAATCTATATTTATTGTTGGCTACCGAGGGAATGATTTACATTAAATTTTTGAAACCCATATATACTTTGCATCTTCGCCATTCATTACACTTCCATTTTCAACATAATTCAAGCTTTGTCTTTTCTTGTTGAGTACTTGTCCTCTTTTATGCTCTTTCTCAACAATAGTTTTACTTATATGTGGTGAGTTCAAACCCTACTTCACCAATTGAAAGATTAACTATCACCACTGGTGGAAATAATATTATTGTTGCCATCTGCTCCCCTCTAATGGTCCCTATCATCAAAGAACTGTGACTAGTGTGACTATCGACGACAACTGATATCATTTTGAGGACCTAGAATTCATCTGCCCTATCACACACTTAATTTTAAGACTAAGAATCAATATAATATTTGCATGTACATTTAGGATTCCAGACCAACTCATTCCCTAAAAGATATCTCAAAAGGAGGAGTATTGATCAAGCCTTCTAAGGAGATCATCTATCTCATTAATCATCGATGTGAGACTTTTTCATTCTTTAAAACCCCACTTAACACCTAGGACTGGACAACTGGTGCATGGATAATGTAAATTTGGAAGCCAAACATTGGGCCTAGTGAAATGGATCCTGCTCTGATACTAGGCAAAATTATAGGCTTTGGACCTAAGTCACACACTAAAAACTAGTTCAAAGAGAAGATGATTTCCCTAACCTTACAAGATGACCACTCATCTCATTAACTACCAATGTGATAAAAAATTCATTCTTTAACAAGGACCATGACAATCTAATGAATGATCGTCTGACTGTGATATGTCTTGACCATATACAAAAATTACGGACTGATTACACTTGGGAGAAGAAGAGCATTCGAGTAGAGACCCCGAGTGAGAACGATTGAACCTTTTATCAAAAGGTTTTAACTCAATCTTCTTCCTTAATAGGTATTTATGTTAAGAATAATTTGGTCACTTGAGCTCAAATAATATAATTCCTTTACATGAATGAAGCAATGGGTGGAAGATTGATTATTTAATCGCTTGAACAAGAAGGGCATTGTCACACCCCGAGCCTACACCCTGGATGTGACCGGCACTCGAGAACCATTGTTGGCCCCAAGCGAACCCTTGGACTGGCTTAACTCATAGCGGAAGACTTAAGGCATAAAAACACAAAGATTTGATGCAACTTTAAACAACTGTCTTAAAATAAACTTAGAACATTTAAGGATAACATTCAATCTTGGCCAAAATGGCAACTCAAGTCTTAACATATGAAATAAAAATATAAAGACACAATGAACTACTAACTGTCTAAGAAGCCTCTAAAATAGAAGGGATATCATAACAAAACCCCCGATCATCCTAACATCCAAAATAATCTACTAAAGCAATAACTAAGGAATCCTCCAGAAAGCAAGGAGGCTCACCAACTGACTCAGAGATGCTCAATTGGATCAACAAGGCACTGGATGATGATCCTGCTTACCTGTATCTGCATCATAATAAGATGTAGGCCAACTGGAATCAGTACATTGAATGTACGAGCATGCGAGGGGAAACCTAAACATGACATAAGCTTGAAATGAATCTGGAAAGAACATTTGCCTTGGCTTTACTCATCACAAGAATACTCAACTCAAATACAAAGTAAAATAACAATAAAGGTGTAGTTTATACAAAACATTTAAAATAGTAAATGACAAATCAATGTATTAAAGAAATACAATAACAACTCAGTTACATATAAAGTAATATAATATTGTAGGAGTTTCTCTAGCCTATAACCATCACTATGAGCTACTGTGATGATACAACGTCTCGCCCACGCTGCCAGAACTGTCCTATAACTTTCCAAGATATAGAACGCCTCAAAAAAGTGGATCCACTAGTCTATGCTAAAAAGCACTAAAGAATCATCTAAAAGTATGATCCTTTTCTACCCACGATGGCTACATGGTTTATGGAGACATTGAGTTATTATGAACTCGTCCCCATATTGGTGCTCAATACTACTCCCAAAAGATACTCAGCTCATATGTTTTAAAAAAACAAACTTTGTCTGTGATTTGAGGTAATTACTCAAAAACTTAGCTTAAAAGCTTTCTTGCTAATCGGTGTTTCCTCTCTTGTTTAAATGTGAAAACATTTAAATCTGGGGAATACTTAGTTCCCGTATAACTTTTGAAGAAATGAACTCAACTCTTTACTCTTTCCTCAACTTAAAACTCAAGTCTTTAAACAAAGTTAAAACATTTGTGAAAGACTTTTAGAAAACTCTTTGAACTCATCTTGACTTCACTCTTAACTTTCGTTGAATTGAATAATGGATTCAAGGCTGATGATCTCATGTTTATGGATGATTTCATTTTGTTTAGACGTACCTTAGAGTGTAGAATTCAACTTGAAGATTTAGGTACGTTGCAATGGAACTCGTACGGAAAGAAGTGGGAAAAGGTGGAAGACCTGGCGTCCCTGGCGCTCTGAGCGACGTGGGGCGCCAGAGGCAAAAATTCAGAAGCTGGGTTGGGGCACTCTGGCTGGCGCGGCGCCCCAGAGCCCACAATTCAGAACCTCAATTGGGGTGTTCTTGCTGGGGCGGCACCACAGGCCCCTGCCCAAGTGAATTCCGACTTTTCTTGCTCATTTTTCAACTCTAAACCCTGTAAATCAACTTGGTTCTTTCCCCAAATACTTAGATTCGACTACACAACCAAAATATGTAAGAATCTACTCTGAACAACACCTAAATTTCATGAATGAAACTCAAGAAAGTACTCCACAACTCAGAAAACAAGAACATTGAAAATTTCAACAAAATTCCATCAAGAACTAAATATCTATACTTTGAAGAACACAAATTCGCTGAAATAAATTCATATTTGGTGTGTGGGTGAACTAACCCAACGCTATGTGATCTCACATACCTCGTAGGGATTACCCCTTGATGAAATCAACAAGCGATTCTTGAAGAACTTGGCAATTCTTGCTCCTTCTCCTCTTTTCTCCTCTTCTTTTCTCTTCTCCCAAAACCCTAATCCTTTTTGACAAAGCGTAAACTGAATCCTATCAGTTTAGACCCCATCTTAATTTCCAAAAACAAAATTAAAATAATATGGTATGGAAAAGACAAAATACCCCTTAAAAATCTAGTTTTGATTTTTATCTAGACAACCCAACTTCAAATCGGCATATCTCCCTCATACGAACTCGGAATGGCACAAACTCAGTGACGTTGGAAAGATAATTCAGGGATATTTTCTACGGTATCTTGTATCACACCTAAATCATCCTGAGATAGGAGTTATGGTCGTTTGAAGTTGACCAAAAACACATACTTAACTTTACTTAACCAATTTTCCAGATTTTTCATTCATTCCAAAAACGACTCTTTCTATTTGTAGCTCTTTCTAGTTCCTTCAATTATCAAGATGTTACAGGCATCTAGTTCTCCCTCCGCTGCCATTGATGGAACCACTAACAATCCTCAACCAAAGAGGCGGATGGCTAAGAAAAAAGAAAGAACAACGTAGGGCAGGTGAGTGAAACAAATACTTTCCACCAGTGGTGGAGCAAGGATTTTCAGGAAGGATTATCAATGGTTGACAGTTAGTAAGGAGTGTTAATGACTGACCTTAGATAACTTTTACAACACCTTAATTAACCACCACACTAAACCTTCATGGCCTTATGTTAGGAGGCGTCAACATTTGTACATATATATTTATTAAATTAAAATTTTACCTATATATAGGATAATTTTCTAGTGAAAGGGTGTCAACGCCCCTTGGACAAGGATAGCTCCTCCACTGCTTCCCACCTTCTCTCCATAAGGAAAAAGTGGGAAGGAAAGGATTAACATTTCTCAAAAGTAAGTTTTACCTTTGATTAATTTATTACTCCTCATATAATACACATAATCAAAGAGGGATAACACATAAATTAACACATAATTGTCAGATTTAGCAAGAAATAGAAATTCTAACTCGGGAAATAAACTAAGAAAACCTTAAAGCTTGCAGTTGATAGCAAATCCTAATACTTAAAGAAAACAAGTTATATTTAGCTAGAAATGAAAAAAATTAGTGGAAAAATGACACAGAAATTAAATCCTATAAAAAGTTAAGCCCCAAACCCTAATAAACACATTAATATTTAAAAAGCTTACAAGAGAGGAACAAAACTACACATAATCGAATATAAATAATTAAAAAATGACGAGTTAAGATAGATGATATTATCCCAGTGATATTCACTCGCATGTAACTCTCTTTTTCTCTCTCGTGTTGAGGAACAAGCGTAATATTTTTTTAAAATAGATTAATTTTGTTTAGTGGCTTGAGATTGATTTTTTTTGGAAAAGAATAAGGGATCAATATTTATGTAGAATGGAAACTATCACTTGCTTCTAATTAATTAAGCTTAAAAAAATAAGCATCACATAGAAAAAAATAAGCCAAATCATTGGACAATAACCTTAATATAACATTGACGGGAGGAACTTTAGTCAGTACAACAAAAGGAACAATGAAATAACAACGATACAAAATCTAATGCCTTTTTGGGCAATAGCCATTGAATTTATTCGGTACAAAAATAAAAGGAAATATCAAATAACATCAATAACAATGATGCTTAATATGTTCTCTGTCAATAAATATATGGTTTAAAGGGTATTCTACATAACCTCCACCATCGTGTTCGACAAATTTAGCTGCATTTAGAAAATCACCATGACAAAGGAAAACTATCTCCACTTCAACTTTTTTGATACACGGGTATAATAGACCTTCCGTCTTCTTTCCATTTGGTCCTTTACCTCTCGTGAAAACAAAAGTCATATGGTTGAGCATGAAGTTTTTAATCTTCCCTTTAACAATATAATTCCCTGCATACGCAAGTAATTTCTGTTCAATGAAACATGATTTCACATCGAGAACTAAAGAAAAAAAAATTGTTTCCTACTTTAATTTTGATACAAATTCAAATAGACTTGATATATAAATCAATTCGCAAAATTTTGATACCTTGAGTAGGTGGTTGTTGGGTTTCAACCTCAGCTACAATTGAAGCAACACTTCCATGCGATCCATCTGAAAACATCAAAGAATATTTTTCATTTGTTATTCACAAAAAATGATTCATTTTTTCGAGTGAACATCAAAATTACCATTCAATGAAATCCCTAAATTCAATGACACATTTTCATTCTCTACATTTGAAGTTCCTGTGTTTTCTTCAGCTTTCTCCATGTTAGCAAAATCTAAAACCCGAGAAAGCTATTGAATTTCAAACTAAAAAAATTATAAAATGGAAAAAGAAAAACTCAATGAAAGTTTTAGTGCAGAGAGATCATTAGACCATTTAGGATCTTATAAAGGAGAATTTTTTTAGGTGGGAAGGTAGAAAAAACGTGAAGAGGTATTCCATTTCCATGTGTTTAGTAAAATAACAAAATAGCCCTTGGAAAGTAACACATGGTTGTTCTAGGAATAGCCTGACCACGTGGTTTAACAAGGACTTTGAAAATTGAACCCTAGAGGTAACCGTTTAATAGTGACACATGTCACTTATAGATTCACTTTATAACTGTTTTTTACCACTTTAAAAAGAGGAAAAAGTTGAACGTATTTTTCTAGTGTATTTTATTGCTCAAATTTATTAAATGTAATATTATCCCATGATTTTTACTTTCAACATTACTGAATTTCATAGGGTAAACAATAAAATTTTATTTGTTTAGGGCCTAATACATGCATTTTCATGAGTTTTCAAAATTATCATCGTATCAAATTTTGGCCAACAGATGCATGTATCAGACATATCTAGTTTTCAAATATATAAAAAGAAAAATAATAATTATATTTTAAATGGATTTAAAAGGAAAGTAGGTGTGACAAATTGAAACAAGGGTGTATACCTTTTTCAAATATTTAAGAAGTAAATTATTACGTCAATGATGATTTTAGCATGACATCAACAACCTATTTAGGAAAAATAATCAACTAATAACCATTAATGACATAATTAACTTGAATGTCTAGATCTCATTGATTAATTCATTTATATATATATATTCTATCTATGAACAAAAAAGTCAGACAAAAAATAAAAAAAAATTGAATGGTTAACACCATGGCCACTATATAATTAGTGTGGCATTAGCCCTTTAATGAAAACATACAAACAACAACAACAAACAAAAAGAATCAAGATTTTAAAAGGGAAACCAAAGTCTACATTGTGTATGTCTCCTTTATACTAATTTCATTTCTTAAGTTTTGTGTTTGAATTTTGATGAATAATTTTGTTTACTAAAATACAAAACTTGTGAACTTATAGTTTAAATGCCTTATTGCCCTTTTTTTATGGTTTATAATCGCCTCAAATTGTAATTATATACTATTACATGGGATAATCTTAGTAGTATTGACTACTAAATTTTCACTTTTTTTGGTGAGATCATTCAATTCCTCACCTTAATTGTAATCTCCTCCGTCATTTTTCCCTTTCCCGACCCCTATTTTTAAAACAAAAATATACTAATAAATATCATATATTATCACATTAAAAAAGAATGAACAAAAAAAAAAGAAACATAAATTGTCTATAGAAATTATAGTTACAAGTAAATTTATTCTCAATATTGATGTCTGAAAATTTCCACCTCTTCTTAGCCCTATTTTGTTTCACAACAAAAGAGAAGTGCAACATGACTTGCTGGGTTTTAAAATGTGTAAATGAAAAATGAACAGTTAAAACTTTTATGAATAGTTGTGGATTTTTTGAAGAATTATACTTTTCTGGTGACTTTTTGGAAAGGTTGTGACTATTCTAAAGGACTGTGACTTTTCTAAGGGGTTGTGACCTTTACGATAAGGCATAATAAGCAGGTGTTTACGTTATTCTTTGTTTTCTATAAATATATGGGTTTCCTGTAATTATTTTTTCAACAACAGATTTTCAGAAATTCTTCCTATTCTTCACAAACAAATTCTAGTATATTTTTTTTATGGTTGAGTGGTTCATTGACGTTGTGATTTCAGGTAGAAATAGTAATATAGCTTGAACAACATGATAAACCAATATCAATTCCCTGGCAACTCTGAAAGTCAACTTATTGAAAACTCAGCTCAGAAAAAATTGAAGATTCAGACAGAATGTGAAGAAATTGATAGGATTAGTAAGCTACCTCATGCTCTTATTGTCGAAGTTCTTTCTTTATTGCCCATAACAGATCTATTATCTCTAAAGATTGGCAATACTTGTGGACTTGTATTAACAACATTGTTTATGACAACGAGGAGTATTGTCATTCAGATAGCTCGACAGTGCACAAATTCATTTCCTTAACGAATAATGTACAACCTCTCCTTAGCTTCTCTACGATTAAAAAGTTTAGTCTAAACTTTGTGTTCATATATGATGATGATGTGTCTTATTTTCCAGTAATTGACAAGTGGAATTTGTTGTGAATAAGAAAGTGGAAGATTTATACTTGAATATACGGTATACTGTTTATCCGACAGAGCATGACCAACCCTATAGCTTACCTGAAGTTCTCTGTAGTAGTTCATCCCTTCTAAAACTCAACTGTGAGAATTAAAGAATATTAAAAGATTGTGTACTAAATTGGACATCTCTAAAGAGTTTGACCCGCTGGAAGATTTGTTTCTCCGGGATGAACCCATTAAGCAAATAATGTCAAATTGTCCTTAATTGGAATCTTAGAGGCTACGTGTATTTTATGGTTTTAATCATTTGCACATGACTTCTCCAAAATGTAGGTGAATAGAATTGATCCATCACGGTCATCCTTACGGGGATTGGCAGTCATTCGAAGGTGATACATGTTTCTTTGAAATTGTTGCTCCATATGTTGAACATTTAACGATTTCTGGGGTTTTTAATGATATGAGAATTAAGCTGAGGGACTTTTCATCTATGAACCATGCCAATCTTGATCTCTACTGTGATGAATTTGATGAAATGGATGAGAACAGAGTGTAAGATCTTTTGGTAAGCGCTCGTTGTGCTAATGAGATAATACTCTCATCCTGGTTTATCGAGGTTAGCTATCAGTCCCAAATGTTTCCATTTATTTTATGTTGATTGTGAATAGATCTCATGTTTTATATGTTGAATAATTCTTCTGTTTAGGTGATTTGTATTTTGATGTTGGAAGAGGAAGACGTCTCCTTACTATTGCTGGAATGCAGTTTGTTGACAATAAGTTCCTGTATTTCAAAACTTTCATTCCCCCTGCTAGACAACCTCTTAAGTTCAACTCCTAAGTTGGAAAATTTGATGATATTTCCTGATAGGACGATATGTTTTCTATTCTTTTCTTACCTCAGGATATCTTTATGTGAAATATATATTGATCCCTTATAGCTTCAACGACTAACCTGATTTTTCCTTCTTTGGTATCTATAGTATCACCCCTTTTACGAAGACGAAGAGATAGATTTGTCGGAAGACAAAAAGTATCTCTCCATTGAACAAAACATATTCAAAGTTTCCTTACACAATTTGAAGAATGTCAAGGTTATGCCATTATGTAGTCATACATATACATCTGACGTAACAGAGCTCGATCAATGCTTGAAGTTCTTACTTGAGCATGCAATAAATCAAGAGAAACTAATTATAGTGCCAGACCATAACGATTGCAACAGTTGTTCTACTAATATCTCAAATCTGATGAAGTATTTGTTACCTTTTCCAACAAGTGAAATTATTTCCTTAGGACCATTTAGGCATAATGTTTTCTATTCCAAGTTTGTTTGAAACTCTATATAGTAATTTCTTTAGTCACTTTTTAATGCGGAAATATCATTTGATGAAGTTACAAGTTACATTCAAGAGGATACCTTTCTAATATTTTTTAAAATTTCTTATAAGCATGCATGGATATTTGTAGATGATGTACAAGTCATAAATTTAAGATTGTATCCAAATGAAGCGGCTAAAAACATAAATTTGTAGCTTCCATTATTTAAATTAATAAAAACTTAATTATGTGACAGCCATCAATTAGCACAAAAAAAATAGTTGCTCATCCCTTAACCTAAGGTTTGTGTTCGTAAAAAGAAGAGTTGTTTGACATCTCCCCCTACAAGGATGGAAACAACCTTCGGGTTTTACCTATTACCACACATCCGTTTAAGGCATTCCAACTTGGTGGGACTAGCAAAGAATGTGAAGCAGTGGATGGTACTACTTTTGTATACAACAACTTTAATCTGAAAAGATTCTGGAATAGAACACTACAAAAAACACCTGATTTGTGGAGGTTTAATTTCGAGGTTATAATCAACATCCGTAAATTGTATCGAATTGAGGGGAATTATGTACCCTCCGCTAATTTTATTAAATTTGCAGCGGTTAAAACCTCCGCTACAGTTAAAAATTAAAAAAATATCTACAAAAATTAAACAAATAGATATTTTTAAGAGGTGGTGCTTGTCTTCTAAAAAAATGAAAAGAAAAGAAAAGTAAACTTTATTTCTCCTTAATGAACAGTGAACGCTCCCATTTAATTCTAATTTCTTTCTTACACCGCATTTCATACCTATAAAAATCTCTAAGGCTTTTCTTATTCTGTCTCCTTAAACGACGATTCCTCTTACGGAACTGACGATGACGTTGTCACATTGATGCTCTCCGTTAAACAGTGGGTGGAAGATTGATTCTTTGATCACTTGAATAAGAAGGGCATCACGTTCTTCCTCCGCTGCCATTGATGGAACACTATCAATCCTAAATCAAAGAGGTGGAGGGTTAATAAAGAAGAAAGAATAAACAAATACTTTTCACCAGTGATTGACCTTAAGGAACTTTTGGAACACCTTAACCAACGCACTAAACAATCCAGGCCTTGTGTTAGAAGGTGTCAGTACT
>JAJOOO010009945.1:0-32845 GCA_029582685.1 Solanum piurae | reverse complement strand
AGCTAGTGGATCCACTTAGCATAGTTAGCTTCCTATATCACGGCAAGGTATAGGATGGTCCTTGGGCAACGTGAGGTAAAACATTGTATCACCACTCAATTTCCTAGTGGTGGTTATCGGTTAGAGAAACTCCCACAGTAGAAAATTGCATGGTTTCTCGAGGGGTTCTGATTAGTATGAATGGGGGTATGGGACTTCATTCATGCATTGCACAAGAAGACTTTGAGAGGAAGCATGATATTTTATGATATTATGAATATGATGTTGACGTCATGTTTTAAATAGTTTTCAAGCTTTATATATTGCATGTGTCTTATTGCTTTATATATTGAGTTCAGTGTTTCATGAGTTGAACAGAGCCAAGGTAAGTGTTCTCTTGTATTCCTTTCAAGCTTAAGTTGGGATTTAGCTTTCCAGCTCGCATACTCATACATTCCATGTACTGATGCCAGTTTGCCTGCATCTTATTATGATGCAGACGCAGGTATACAGGATCAGCATCCAGCACGCCGTTGATCCAGCTAAGCATTCCAGAGGGTAAATATTCTATTTTGAGACTCGAGTTGCCTTGTTGGCCAGCTATTATCAGTTGGGTTGTTTTATAACCTTGCATTGCATTGAGTTATGCTGTTGAGTTAGGTTTCCACTGAGTTAAGAAAGCCAGGCCAAGGGTTCGCTTGGGGCCAACAATGGTCTTCGAGTGCCGGCCAAGTCCAGGGTGTAGGCTCGGGGTGTGACAAACTTGGTATCAGAGCCCAGAGTTCAAGAGTCCTAGGGAGTCTATGAAGCCGTGTTTGTAGAGTCCTAGTTATCGGTGTGAAGTGCGCCACATCTATAATTGGGAGGCTGCAATATTTAGAAAGATTTCTTACTTCTTTCACACTCATCTCGTGGGTTAGAGTTTATCTCTAAAAAGTTTCTTTCTAATTCATGATTGCGCGTGTTTCAGATAGTCATGCCTCCACGAAGAGTTGGCAGAGGGCGTCTTCCTAGACATTATGTTGATGAACAAGTGTTACCTCATGCACCTGGAGTACAGCATCAACGGGAAGTTTCTAATGCTGAGTTTAGAGAAGCAATTAGAATTCTGAGCCAAGCTGTAACTAATCAGATTGGTCAGCAAAGGCGAGTTCGACATGAAGGAGCTGACACTTCTAGGATTCAGGAGTTCTTGGGGATGAATCCTCCAAGTTTCATGGGTTTGAGCACTATTGAAGATCCAGAGAACTTCATTGAGGAGTAGAAGAAGATTTTTGATGTAATGCATGTGGCAGATACTTAGCAGGTTGAACTAGTTGCGTATCAATTGAATGATGTTGCTAGAATGTGGTTCGACCAGTGGAAGCGGGGTAGAGCTGAGAATGCACCACCTCCGAATTGGGCCTGTTTTGAGGAAGTTTTCTTGGGGCGTTTCTTTCCTCGAGAATTGAGAGAGGCCAAGGTACGTGAGTTCCTCACACTTAAGCAGGATTCTTTGAGTGTTCATGAGTATGGGTTGAAGTTCACACAACTATCCCGCTATGCTCCAGAGATGGTTGCGGACATGAAGAGTAGAATGAGCTTGTTTGTTGCTGGGCTGTCTCGTTTGTCAAGCAAGGAAGGTAGGGCTGCAATGCTTATCGGGGACATGGACATATCAAGGTTGATGGTCTATGTGCAGCAGGTTGAGGAAGAAAAGCTGAGGGACAAAGAAGAGTTCAGAAATAAGAGAGCTAAGACCGGTAATGAGTCCGGGCAGTAGAGGGGAATTCAAACCGTCCATCCTTTCAGCAAAGGCAAAAGGGACCTGCTCCATCATCTGCTAGAGCACCTGCACCCAGATACATAGGTGAATATAATGGGCAGAATTCGAAGGACTTCAAGACTAGACCAGCACACTCTTCAGGTAGTGTGGCACAAGGAGGTAGTTTGATTCTTGCATGTGCTAGGTGTGGTAGAGCCCACCCAGGGAAGTGTCGTTAGGGCCAGACAGGTTGCTTTAAGTGTGGACAAAAGGGTCACTTCATGAAGGAATGCCCAAATAATAAGCAAGGTAGTAGAAATTTGGGTAGTAGGGCCCAATCTTCTTCAGTTGCTCCACCAGACAGGACGGCACCTAGAGGAGCTACTTCTAGTACCGGCGGAGGAGCAAACTGCCTCTATGCAATCACCAGTCGCCATAAGCAAGAGAAATCACCAAATGTTGTCACTGGTATGATCAAAGTCTTTGCTTTTGATGTGTATGTTTTGCTAGACCCAGGAGCAAGTTTATCTTTTGTAACTCCTTATGTTGCAAATAAGTTTGATGTTCTTCCTGAAAGACTTTGTGAACCCTTTTGTGTTTCTACACCTGTTGGGGAGTCTACTCTAGCAGAAAGAATCTATCGTTATTGTCCTGTTTATATCAATCACAAGAGCACCATGGTTGATTTAGTTGAGTTAGACATGGTAGATTTTGATGTCATTTTGGGTATGGATTGGCTTCATGCATGTTATGCATCAATAGATTGCAGAACTCGAGTGGTCAAGTTTTAGTTTCCGAGTGAACCAGTCATAGAGTGGAGTAGTAGTTCAGCAGTGCTAAGGGTCGTTTCATTTCATACCTTAAGGCGAGAAATTTAGTTTCGAAGGGTTGTATCTATCACTTAGTCCGAGTTCATGACTCTAGTGTTGAGATACCTCCTTTTCAGTCAGTTCCTATAGTAAGAGAGTTTCCAGAAGTTTTTCCTGATGATCTACCCAGAATTCCTCCTGAGAGAGAAATAGAGTTCGGCATAGATCTCATTCCAGATACTCGTCTTATCTCTATTCCGCCATATAGAATGGCACCAGCAGAGTTGAAAGAGTTGAAGGAGCAGTTGAAAGATCTCCTAGACAAGGGTTTCATTCGACCAAGTGTCTCACCTTGGGGAGCTCCGGTCTTGTTTGTGAGAAAGAAAGATGGTTCCCTTAGAATGTGTATAGAATACCGTCAGTTGAATAAAGTTACCATCAAGAATAAGTATCCTCTTTCGAGAATTGATGATCTTTTCGATCAGCTTCAGGGTGCCACCTGCTTTTCGAAAATTGACCTCAGATCAGGCTATCATCAATTAAGAGTAAGGGAATGTGATATTCCAAAGATAGCTTTCAGAACCAGATATGGTCATTATGAGTTTTTGGTTATGTCTTTTGGTTAGACCAATGCACCGGCAGCTTTCATGGACTTGATGAATAGAGTCTTCAAACCTTATTTTGATATATTTGTTATCGTCTTCATTGATGACATAATAATCTATTCAAGGAATGAAAAAGATCATGCTAGTCATCTCAGAATAGTTCCTCAGACTTTGAAAGATAAGGAGTTGTATGCCAAGTTCTCTAAGTATGAGTTTTGGCTTAAGTCTGTGGCATTCCTAGGCCACATTGTGTCTGGTGATGGAATTAAAGTTGATACTCGAAAGATTGAGGCAGTGCAAAATTGGCCTAGACCCACATCTCCAACTAATATTAGGAGTTTCTTGGGTTTATCTGGCTATTATAGAAGGTTTGTAGAGGGGTTCTCGTCTATTGCATATCCTTTGACCAAGTTGACTCAGAAGGCAGTGAAATTTCAATGGTCTGAAGCTTGTGAGAAAAGCTTTCAGGAATTGAAAAAGAGGTTGATTACTGCTCCAGTTTTGACCTTACCAGAAGGTACTCAAGATTTCGTGGTGTATTGTGATGCATCTAGAGTTGGTTTGGGTTGTGTCTTAATGCAGAATGGCAAAGTTATAGCTTATGCCTCCAGACAGTTAAAGGTTTCATGAAAAGAACTACCCAACCCATGACTTAGAGTTGGCTGATGTAGTGTTCGCTTTGAAGATATGGCGTCACTACTTGTATGGTGTTCATGTTGACGTATTCACTGATCACAAGAGTCTTCAATGTGTCCTTACCCAGAAAGAGCTTAATCTCAGACAGATGAGGTGGTTAGAATTACTCAAGGATTATGACTTGAGTATTCTTTACCACCCAGGTAAGGCTAATGTTGTTGCTGATTCTTTAAGCAGGTTGTCTATGGGAAGCACCGCCCATATTGAAGAAGACAAGAGAGAGTTAGCAAAAGATGTGCACAGATTGGCACGCCTGGGAGTCAGACTTGTAGATTCCATAGAAGGAGGAATAGCGGTGGCGAATGGGGTCGAGTCATCACTAGTGTCAAAAGTGAAAGAAAAACAAGATCAAGATCCCATTTTGCTTGAATTGAAGGTAAATGTTCAATAGCAAAGAGTATTAGCTTTTGAACAAGGGGGAGATGGTGTATTGAGATATCAAGGTAGATTGTGTGTACCTATGATAGATGGACTCCAAGAGAGGATTATGGAGGAAGCCCATAGCTCTAAATATTCTGTTCATCCGGGTTCCACGAAGATGTACCGTGACTTGAGAGAAGTTTATTGGTGGAATGCCATGAAGAAGGGCATTGCAGAGTTTGTTGCGAGGTGTCCAAATTACCAACAAGTGAAAGTTGAACACCAAAGTACCGGTGGTTTGGCTTAGAGGATAGAACTTCCGGAATGGAAGTGGGAGATGATCAATATGGATTTCATCACAGGGTTGCCAAGGTCTCGCAGACAGCATGATTCTATTAGGGTGATTGTCGACAGAATGACAAAGTCAGCTCATTTTCTACCGGTAAAGACTACCTTTTCAGCAGAAAATTATGCCAAGTTATATATTCAAGAGATAGTGAGACTTCATGGAGTCCCAATCTCCATTATTTTAGATAGAGGTGCACAGTTCTGGAAATCCTTTCAGAAAGGCTTGGGTTCAAAGGTGAACCTAAGTACTGCCTTTCATCCTCAGACTGATGGGCAAGCAGAGCGCACTATTCAGACTTTAGAAGATATGTTGAGGGCTTGTGTGATCGATTTCAAAGGTAATTGGTATGATCACCTACTTCTCATCGAGTTTGCCTACAACAACAGTTATCACTCTAGCATCCAGATGGCTCCATACGAAGCTCTTTATGGGAGAAGATGTAGATCTCCTATTGGATGGTTTGAAGTCGGTGAAGCAGGGTTGATAGGACCAGATTTAGTTCACCAAGCTATGGAGAAGGTGAAAGTGATTCAAGAGAGGTTGAAAACGGCTCAGAGTCGTCAAAAATCCTACACTGATGTTAGGAGAAGGGCGCTAGAGTTCGAAGTAGATGATTGGATATATTTGAAAGTTTCACCCATGAAGGGGTTTGTGAGGTTTGGTAATAAGGGGAAACTTAGTCCCCGGTATATTGGACCTTACCGCATAGCCAAGAGGATTGGCAATGTTGCATATGAGTTGGAGTTACCTCAGGAGTTAGCAACGGTTCATTCGGTATTTCCCATCTCCATGTTGAAGAAGTGCATAGGCGATCCCTCATTAATCCTGCCAACTGAAAGTATTAGGATCAAGGATAACTTGTCTTATGAGGAGATTCATGTTCAGATTTTAGATCGCCAAGTTCGTAGATTGAGAACGAAAGAAGTAGCATCAGTCAAGGTCCTTTGGAGGAACCAATTGGTTGAGAAAGCTACTTGGGAAGCCGAGGAGGACATGAAGAAGAGATATACAAATCAGGAGGAAATGCAGATTAAGGTATTAATTTCCTTCTTAGTGCTCTTTAACTTATAATGAGCATGTTGTAGTTGTTTTGAATGATTGCTTGTTGGGTGTTTGATTTGATATTACGCCCTTAGCCTAGTAAGAGTAATCTCATTCGAGGACGAATGTTCCCAAGGGGGAGATATTGTAACATCCGGCAATTTGAAATAACGATGAAGAGGCTTAAATTGGAAAAAAATTTGGAAGGAATTCAAAAATCTGGAAATTTGGTCGAGTGTGGAAAAAAGTGAGTTTTTGGCCAACTTTGAGCAGTCATAACTCCTAGCTCAGGATGATTTAGGTGTAGCTCCAACGCCATCGAGTTTGCTCGATTTCGAGTTCGTATGAGTGAGATATGCCCTTTGGAAGTTGGGCAGTTGGCAGGGAAATCCGTCCGGAAAATGTAAGGGTATTTTGGTCTTTTCCCTAACCAACTCCTTTGGATATATTAATGTGTTAGACTGATTTTAGATCAGTTTTTCCCATTTTTACAAGAGTGAAAGTTAGGGCTTTTGAGAGAAGAGAGAAAGGAGAGGAGAAAGAGAAGGAGAAGAGGAATCAAATCCATCAAGATCGTCGTGGATATCATCGGGGGTGATCCCTACTAGGTATGTGATCTCTTAGTGTTAGGGTGGTTCTTTAGCCCACCCACCAAACTTGTTTTAAGTTCAAATAAAAGGGTGGTTGTGTTTGTTGAAGTTGTTGGTTGTGATTGGGTTGAAGTTCTTGTTGATTTGGGACATGAATTGGTTGTGTTTTTGAGTTGAATCTCTTGTATGTTTGAGGGACTTTATGATTCTAAGTGTTTGGGTTTGAATCCTTTGAAGTTAGGGTGGTTTAGAATTGGAAAAGGAGGGAGAAAAGTCGAAGTTTTTCTCGCAAAAGGGCTGGCGCGTCGCGCCAGCCAGCGCTCCCCAAAAGGGACCCTGAAGTCCAGCCCTTGGGGCGGCGCGCCTAGAAGAGCGCCAGTAGGCCCTCTCTGAACTTTGAGGGCTGGCGCTCCGCGCCTTGCAGAGCGCCAAGGACGCCAAGTTTCCCCTTTCATTCCCCCCTTTCTCATGCATGTTTCTTGGTAATGTACCTATGTTTCATAGTTGTTTTCAACAATCTAAGGTACGTCTAAACGGCAAGAACTCATCCAGAAACATGTGATCATATACCTTGAATCCATAATTCAATTCAAGGCGAGTTAGGATCAAAGTCAAGTGAAGTTAAGAAGTAAGTCAAGTAAGTTTTCAAAGTTGTTCAAGAGTCTTTATTGAACGTTTTAACTTCATGAAAGGTTCAAGTTTCAAGCCAAGTGAAGAGTATAGAGTTTCAAGTCAAGTAAAGAGTATAGAGTTTCAAGTTAAGCAAAGAGCTTAAAGTTGAGTTCATTTCTCAAAAGCTATTAGGGAACTAAGTATTCCCAAAGAAGTTTATAAAATTCTTTACATTTGAGTAAGAGAGGAACTATGTTTTCCAAATGAGACTTTGGGCTAAGCTTTGAGTAATTATCTCAAATTAAAGAAAGATGTGTTTAAAACACTTATGAGCTAAAGTATATTTTTGGGAGTAGTCTTGAACACCGAGTTGGGGACTTGAGTTCATATTAACTAAACTCTCCATAAGAACCATGAGCCAACATGGGAGCTAACGGGTCATACCTTTTAGATGAATCTGTAAGTTTAGCTAGTGGATCCACTTAGCATAGTTAGCTTCCTATATCACGGCAAGGTATAGGATGGTCCTTGGGCAACGTGAGGTAAAACGTTGTATCACCACTCAGTTTCCTAGTGGTGGTTATCGGTTAGAGAAACTCCCACAGTAGAAAATTGCATGATTCCTCGAGGGGTTTTGCTTAGTATGAATGGGGGTATGGGACTTCATTCATGCATTGCACAAGTAGACTTTGAGAGGAAGCATGATATTTTATCATATTATGAATATGATGTTGATGTCATGTTTTAAATAGTTTTCAAGCTTTATATATTTCATGTGTCTTATTGCTTTATATATTGAGTTCAGTCTTTCATGAGTTGAACAGAGCCAAGGTAAGTGTTCTTTTGTATTCCTTTCAAGCTTAAGTTGGGGTTTAGTTTTCCAGCTCGCATACTCGTACATTCCATGTACTGATGCCAGTTGGCCTGCATCTTATTATGATGCAGACAAAGGTATACAGGATCAACATCCAGCATGTCGTTAATCCAACTAAGCACTCCATAGTCAGTGGTGAGCCTCCTTGCTTTTAGAGGACTCGGTTATTTTGTGTTCCTAGTTTTGTTTTATTAGGGTGTTCTGGGTCTGTCCCAACATCCATCTCAGTATTATAGTGGCTTCATAGACAGTTAGACAGCCAGTCAGTTAGTTTTGAGTCTCTCATGCATGTATATATGTAAATATTCTATTTTGAGACTCGAGTTGCCTTGTTGGCCAGTTATTATCAGTTGGGTTGTTTTATAACCTTGCACTGCATTGAGTTAGGTTTCCGCTAAGTTAAGAAAGTCAGGCCAAGGGTTCGCTTGGAGGCCAGCAATGGTCTTCGAGTGCCGGCCAAGTCCAGGGTGTAGGCTCGGGGCGTGACACTAGTGCATTTGCAATAGTGAAAACATAACCAGTAGTTGATCTTCGTTTGTCCAAATCACCTGTAAAAGTGCAAGAGGGGGTGAATTGTTGTTTTTCGATTTTTCCTTCAGAGTAGTTGACTTAAGGTGTTCCTTAGTCGACTACTGATAGCAGATAAGAGTTAATCCAAAATTGAAAAGTAAACTTGACACAAGATGTTTTTATACTGGTTGGGATCCAATGTTGATCTTACGTCCAGTCCCCTTGGGTTACACGGGAGTTCTCTTCAAGTTGTTGAACTTTTGGTGTAGGTACAGGGATGAGTGTAAACAGTTTACACTCAGTGTTTGTTTCACTCTCTTTTTGTTTTGATACAAAGTCTTACCAACAATATTTATCTCTCCTCTCTTTTTTGTTTACACATTAGAACTAGGGAATACAATGCTTGATAAAAGTAGAGAAGGGAATATGAGATGATTCAGACTTGTTTTACAATTCCTTCTGTCAATCGAGCCTTTATTTATAGTGTTTGAAGTCTTGAATCTTTTCTATGAAGTGATAGCAACCCAAGAGATTTGATCCTTGGAAAATAAGGCAAGTGATCCTAATTTTCCAAGAATAAAGCTCAAGACTGATTTACAGTCTTGATTCTTATTCAGCTTCCTTGTTTGCCTATTGATTATAGCCGTTGTAGCTTCCTTGATTGATTGTAGATTGTAGTTGTTGTGTTCTTCAGTTTGTCTTTGAATATTTAGCTTCCTTGATTAATTGTAGACTTGGCATTTTCAGTTTTCCTTGATTGTTTGTTGGAATATAGTCGTTGTATTCTTCATTGCTAGTTGTCAAGTTATTCACCTTCCTTTATTAGTGACTTTTGTGATCTGTGCATTCTGAGGATCTCTACATGGATCCTTGATTGATTGTTTATCAATCAAAATCCTTGATTGGTAATCTTCACTTGATATATGGAGATCCATGATTGATTCTTTTTCTTTTTGATGATACGTTTGCCCTACAAGGAAATAGGTTGTTTATCATTAAGACTTTACTCTAACAATCTCCCCTTTTTTTGATGATGACAACATATAGTAGAGGTACTTCCCTACTATAGTCGACTTTTATAGCTGAGAGTTGATTTTCTCCCCCTGAATGTAGCAGACTGTGGTTGACTAGTGGAGCTGAGTTCTCAACATACTCCCCCTGAAGATATGCAAGAGTTTTTCTTTGTTGTGCAGATAAATATTCATACAGCCAGCGATCTTAATAGAGACATTTAAATCAATAGAGAGAATCACAGATATTAATAGCAAGCAACACACTGATAGCATAATGATAATTAATTCTTCCCTTTTGGCATCAACAAAAAGGAAAGAATAAAGAGTCTCAACAAAAATACTAAGCAGCAGAGAGTCCACTTGCTCACTCATGGCAGAGTACAACTTGGTCAAGAGATCAGGAACATGAGCAAAAGTGATGGCCATAGTGTCTAGCTTGGTATGCATCTCAGTGCATACAATATCAGCTAAAACAATTAATGCACACAATAACTTTAACAAATTAAAGGATTCTCAATGATATTTAAAGATTTTCGGAAAGAACAAAATCTTTCCTCCAAAAGAGGTTTTGTAAAAATATCAGCTAGTTGAAAATTAGTGCTAATAAAAGAAATTTCAATATCTCCGTTTAAAACATGATCTCAAATAAAATGACGTTTTATGTCAATATGCTTAGCTCGAGAATGATGCACATAATTTTTTTGACAAACAAATGGCGCTAGAATTATCACACATAATTTTGACAGGTTTGAGCACAACATTGACCAATGGCAATGTATTCAGCCTCTATAGTCGTGAGAGAAAGAGAGCCTTGTTTTTTGTTGTTCCAGGAAATTAATGATTTTCCCAAAATTTGACATGTACCACTTGTACTTTTCCTGTCGTTTTTATCACCTGCATAGTCAGCGTTAGAAAATCCTTCAAGAAAGAATTTTTTCTCTTTTGGATACCATAAACCAACGAAAGTTGTTCCAACTAAGTAACGAATAATATGATTTACCACCGTTAGATGAGATTGTTTAGGGGCAGATTGTAACCGAGCACACTTGCACACACTAAAGATGATATCTGGTCGACTGGCAGTGAGATAAAGTAAAGATCCAATCATACCTCTATACTTAGTTTCGTCGACTTTCTTACCTTCGTCATCTTTGTCAAGGGAACATGTGGAACTCATGGGAGTGCCTAATGACTTTGAGTTTTCCATGCCAAATTTTTATATGAGCTCTTTGCAGTACTTTGTTTGGCAAAGGAAAGTACCTTTCTCAGATTGATAGATTTGTAGTCCGAGGAAAAAGGTTAATTCGCCCATCATACTCATTTCAAATTCACTTTGCACAAGGATAGAAAATTCTTCACACAAAGAAATATTAGCATTTCCAAAGATAATATCATCAACATAAATTTTAATAATAAGATTCTCAGAGGAAGATCTTTTAACAAAAAGAGTAGTATCAATTTTACCACGAGTAAAGCCATGATTTATAAGAAAGTTGTTGAGACAATCATACCAAGCACGAGGTGCTTGTTTAAGACCATACAGAGCTTTTGAAAGTTTGAAAACATGATAAGGAAAGTTTGGATTTTCAAAACCAGGGGTTGTTTTACAAAAAACGTCTTCTTCAATAAACTCGTTTAAGAAAGCGTTTTTCACGTCCATTTGAAATAGTTTAAAACCTTTATGAGAGGAAAAGGCTAGAAGTAAACGGATAGATTATAACCTTGCAACATGAGCAAAAGTTTCATCGTAGTCAACTCCTTCCTGTTGTGAGTAACCTTGATCCACCAAACGGGCTTTGTTTCAGATTATTTTTCCAGATTCATTTAGCTTATTCCTGTACACTTGGTTCCAATGATAGATTTGTCATCAGGTTTAGGGACTAAGGTCCATACATTATTTTTGTCAAATTGTTCCAGTTCTTCTTTCATGGCCTAGATCCAAGTTCATCTGAGAGAGCCTCTTTTAGCTTCTTTGGTTCTAACTGAGAGATGAGTGCAACCTGTGTCTCATTTCTTCTTGATGCTCAAGTTTTCATACCTTCACTTGGATTTCCAATAATAAATTTTCTTGGATAATCTGGTTCACTTCTCCAATCATTTGGGACAGTTTCAACTATAGGACCTATGGAAGGTTCTTCTGTAGTCGACTGTTCAGTACTACTACGCTCCCTTTGGGTTGATGTAGAGAGTTAAGTTTCTTCATCATCAGTATTTATTCTTGTCTCAACAGATTTTTTAGAATCATCAAAAACAACACAAATGGATTCTTTAATATGTAAAGTACGCTTATTAAAGACTCGATAAGATCTACTAGAGTAACCAAGAAATATACCTTCATCACTTTCTTGCATCAAACTTACCGATATTGTCTTTGCCATTGTTGTGACCAAAACACTTGCACCCAAATGGATGGAAGTAACTGATGTTGAGTCATTTGCCATTCCATAGTTCATAGGGTGTCTTTTTTCAGAATGGGTCTGATTAAGCATCGACTTAGCACATGACAAATTGTACTTACAGCTTCTGCCCAAAACTTGTGTGGAAGAGAGTGCTCGACTATCATTGTTCTTGCTATATCCTGCAGTGTCCTGTTATTCCGTTCCACAACTCCATTTTGTTGAGGTGATCGAGGTGAGGAGAGGTTGTGAGTGTAACCTTTGGCATTGCAAAACTTTTCGAACAAGTTATTTTCGAATTCTCCTCCATGATCGCTTCTTATGGATGTAATATAGTAACCTTTATCTCTTTGAACTTTCTCACAAAAAAACTCAATAATTTTAAGGTATCATCCTTGTGAGATAAAAATATAACCCAAGTAAAACGAGAGTAATCATTAACTATTACAAAAGCGTACCTTTTTTCCGCCAATGTTTATTGTTCTGGTAGGTCCAAATAAATCCATCTGTAGGAGCTGTAGAGGTTTATTTATGGAGAAAATATCCTTACCAGAAAAAGAGTTCCTAGTTTGTTTTCCCATTTGACATGCGTCGCAGATGTGATCTTTGGAGTAGTCCAGCTTTGGTAATCCAATGACCAGTTCATTTTTAGCTAGTTTCTCAATTAGTCGCATACTCGCATGACCAAGTTTCTTTTGCCAGATCCAGGGATCATCAGTCATTGATGCTAGGAAATTATGTTCTCCATTGTTTTTTACAGAATCAATAATGTATACATTATTTTCTCTGCTTCCTTGTAGTAGATTGTTTCCAGAAGAATCTTTTATTAAGCATCGATTCTTTTGAAAATGAACTTCTAGATTTGAGTCACATCGCTGACTAATACTCAACAGATTGTATTTGAGTCCTGTCACTAAATAAACATTTGAAATATCACATGAATCTTTGAAAGAGATTGTACCAATACAAATTACTGTTCCTTTTGAGTTATCACCAAAACGAATGTTACCCCCCCCCCCTTGAGGTACCATTTTCCTTTTGATTTCTTGCAGTGTTCCTGCAAAACAAAATCATTATCTCCTTTTAGGTACCCAAACCTTTTTGGGTCCTTTAAGGTTAGAGTTATTTGGAGTTCTTTTGGGTGTCCAAACCCATTTAGATGAGTTATGATTTCTAAACCTGCAATTGTAAGACACATGTCCAGACTTTCCACAATAATAGCAAGATTTAGGGATATCTTCTTTAGAATTGGAGTCATTAATGTTAGTTTTTGAATCAGTCGACTTAAATGACTGGTTGCAACTAGAGTAATTTCCATTTGAAGAGTTCTTGCTGCTTGAGACCTTTTTAGAGGAATTTTTTGAAGAGTTTGATTTTAAGGAATTTTCAAGAGCAATTTTTAATTCATGAATTTCCTCATAAAGGAGATCTTTTTCGACTTCACTTACTTCTAATTTTATTTCCAAATTCCTTTTCTCATTTTGAAGGTTTCTAAAATCAGAAAAAATTATATTCAGGTCTGTCACAGCACGATCTAGCAGGTTTTTCAAATCATTACAATTTTTACATACCTCAGTGCTTGATTCTCCAACAATCATGAAGCATATGTTTCTGATTTCTTCATGTTCATTTTCAGAGTAGTCTTCATCACTCCAGCTGCTTAGTGCTTTGTTCTTTTGATTTCCTCTGGAGTAATTTTTCTTTGCTTCTAGACAGTCACTGGCTATGTGACCGTATTTTCCACATTCGTAGCAGTTTCCATCGTTTCTTGATTGATCAGTTAAGTACTTTCCTCTTCCAGGATTTCTTTCTCTTATGTTGTTCCTGGATTTTCTGAAGGATTTCATTACTGATATGGTAATTAGAGCAATTTCATCTTCTGCTAACTCTTCTTCTCCTTTGTCTTCCAAATTTGCTTTGAACGCCACAATTTTCTTTTTGGATTCTTCTTGGCCCTTTTTGTTGAGATGAGTTTTCCCAAAAACTATTAGATCTCCTCTTACCTCATCATAGGTTAGAGTATTTAAGTTCATGCTTTCGAGAGCAACGACTTTGGTGTGCCATTGAAGTGGCAAGCTTCGAAGGACTCTTCAAATGTGTTCTATGGGAGGATATGTCTTTCCTGAAGCTTTGAGTTCACCAATGATCTTACTCAGTCGGGAAAACATGTTTTCAATAGTGTCTCCTTCCTTCATTTGAAAGAGTTCATATTCATATACTAGCAGACTAATGATAGTTTATTTAACTTTATCAGTTCTTTCATAGGTAACCTCCAGTTTATCCCACATCTCTTTGGCAATATCACATAATGATATTTTTTCATATTCCTCACCACTAATAGCATTATAGAGAACATTTTTTGCTTTGGAGATTATTTGAATAATCTCTATCTATTCATTAGTATAGTTCTCCAAACTTGGAATAGTAGAGGATTGACTTTCGTATGAACTCTTCGAGATAGGAATTGGAATATCACCAAGTTTGATAACTCTCCAAACCTTCACATCATAAGACTTTATAAAGGTTTCCATTCTTACTTTCCAATGAGAAAAATGTTTCCCGTTAAAGTAAGGAGGTTTTGTTTGAGAAGTTCCTTCTTAAAATAGTGCTCCCACAATTTGTTGAGCCGTGATCTTTTTCTCACTTGTTGTTAGACGGATTTTTGTGAGACGAGACTCTGATACCAATTGAAAGTGCAAGAGGGGGGTGAATTGCTGTTTTTTTATTTTTCCTGAAGAGTAGTTGACTTAAGGTGTTCCTTAGTCGACTACTGATAGCAGATAAAAGTTAATCAAAAACTGAAAAGTAAACTTGACACAAGATGTTTTTATACTGGTTGGGATCCAATGTTGATCTTACGTCCAGTCCCATTGGGTTGCAAGGGAGTTCTCTTCAAGCTGTTGAACTTTTGGTGTGAGTACAGGTATGAGTGTAAACAGTTTACACTCAGTGTTTGTTTCACTCTTCTTTTTTTTTGATACAAAGTCTTACAAACAATATTTATCTCTCCACTCTTTTTTGTTTACACATTAGAACTAGGTAATACAATGCTTGATAAAAGTAGAGAAGGGAATATGAGATGATTCAGACTTGTTGTACAATTCCTTCTGTCAATCGAGCCTTTATTTATAGTGTTTGAAGTCTTGAATCTTTTCTGTGAAGAGCTAGCAACCCAAGAGATTTTATCCTTGGAAAAGAAGGTAAGTGATCCTAAGTTTCCAAGAATAAAGCTCAAGACTGATTTGCAGTCTTGATTCTTGTTCAACTTCCTTGATTGCCTGTTCATTATAGTCATTGCGGCTTCCTTGATTGATTGTAGATTGTAGCTATTGTGTTCTTCAGTTTGTTTTTGAATATTCAACTTCCTTAATTAATTGTAGACTTGGCATCTTCAGCTTTCCTTGATTGTTGGTTGGACTATAGTCGTTGTATTCTTCATTGCTAGTTGTCGAGATATTCACCTTCTTTGATTAGTGCCTTTTGTGATCTATGCATTCTGAGGATCTCTACATGGATCCTTGATTGATTGTTTATCAATCAAAATCCTTGATTGGTAATCTTCACTTGATATATGGAGATCCATGATTGATTCTTTTCATTTTTGATGATACGTTTGCCCTGCAAGGAAATAGGTTATTTATCATTAAAATTTTACTCTAATACCTTGGCTCTGATAACAATTATTGCGGAAGTTGAATATATAGAGAGTGATGAAATCGCAACTGCTATATCTAAAGGTAGCTAATAAATAGTAAATGAGACAACAATAAAAAGAACACCAAAAATTTACGAGGTTCGGTAAAATTTTGTTTTCTTTTACCTACTCCTCGGACACAACCAAGCAATATATATTTCACTCCAAAAGAGTACAAGTGAAATACTACAAGAGAAAAATAAGAACAAATGCCTTTGAAGATGAGAAGGCAAGTGAGAGGTGTGTTACAAATGAATTAGGAGCTACCTATTTATAGGAGTGAATTCTTCCTATTGATGTCATCCATAACATCACAATGTGTCAAAATGTCAAGGTTTACCATGTGTAACCATTTTATGGTTTACCTAAATTTCACCTACAAAGTTGTTATCTTGACTTTTGTACTAAAGAAGAATTATCTCCTAACTACCAAATCTTCACATTAAATTCATCTTTGAATCTTGTCAAATTTAACAAAAAGAAACTATTTTTCGCTCTCACTCACCTTAGAGAGCTTAAAGCTTGGGATCTTCGTAACGATCCAATTAAGAGATTTCTCATACAGAGTGAAAATTTGGGGATTGGTAATGATTGGCCTAATTTCTTTAGTGGATGAGGATGACCTTGAGCTCAAGTCACTCTACTGTTGGCATATTGATTACTTGGTATACGACGATCAAACTCACGAGCTTTTTATTGTTACACGCTACACTACTGCTGCCATTGATCAAGAAAATGAGACTCTTATACCACCTGAGGACAATTTGGATGATCAATATCCTTACCAGACTTTAGCTTTTCATGTTTTCAAACTTTATTTCATTAACGATGATCATGTCGAGCTTCAATACTTGCATGATACCCTTGGTGATCGTGCATTCTTCATTGGCTCCAATACCGGTTTTGCTCTTTCAACCACCCAATTTCCTGAATTGAGGCCCAATTTTATTTACTTTACAGATAATCAAACCTGGGCTTACAGGCATAGGACGAATCTCAATTATGGAGGTCATGATTGGGGCATCTATGACTACAAAGAAAGAATCATTTCATCTTGTTACTATCCCGTTGCAGAGGATTCTACCAGCTCCTATTTGGTTCATCCCTAATGTTGATGCCGAATTTTTACCCTAGTGTGCCTGTTGAAGTTTGTTTTTAGTTACTGTAGTAACTTTTAGCAAAATAAGTTATTTAGTTTGAATAAATTTGAAATTTGAATTTTAGTTAGGTTGTTTTAGTTGTTGAGATATTTTAGGATTTTTAAATTTTAAATTATGCAGATTATGTGTTTTATGTTGGCTATTTAAAGTCTCTTAATGATTAATAAAATTATCGAAAGCTATTGAAAGTTATTTCAATACATTGAGAGACATTTTCAATCTTTTTGTACTGCCCCATTTTTAAAAAACACCAACAGTGGTATCAAGAGCGTCATTGATCTTAAGGGATCTGTGAAATCTTCCAAAGAACTACATATATTTTTAACCCGTAAGGGCTACCTTTTTTAACCCATCAGGACTATCCATTTTAACCCATCAAGGCTACCTTTTCAACCCGTGCTTTTTTCAATGCACATGCTTTTCTAAATCATTTTTAAACCAAAATAATGGCAAGCAGTTGTCTCTCTTTGAATGCCTCACAAATTTTCACAGACGAAAACTATCAAATTTGGTCTGTGAGAATAAACTCATATTTTGAAACCTGTGATATGTGAAGTTGTGATGGAAGAAAAACCTTTACAACCTCTCTCTGCAAATCATACAAAAGTTCTGATTAAAGCACTTTCAAAAAAACTTCTACACAAGACAATGTCATCACATGTGTTTTTGAAGAACAAAATCAAAAGAAGAAAAAGGAAAAAGAAGAAATTTTGCAAGTTCAAAAACAATGAAAAATATCCAGCATCAACTACCAAGCAAAAATTGAGGAGGAGCTTTAGTCATTCTCTGCAATAATGATTTATCTGTCTTGCCTCTTCAGTCCAAAACGAGCAACATCCACGTTAGAAACATTAACCTCAACTAAGTGGGCACCTTTGGGCCAACCAGAATTTTCACTTGGAATTCCACTAAACCTTACTTTCTCTTCCTTTTTTCTTTTGTTTTCATTGCATACATTAACCATCTTAAAAATTAACCATAACACAATTGCTTTATCCAAATTCAACTTTCTGCCTCCCTTTTCACTTTCAAAAATACTTTAACAAATTTAAATAATTTTTTTTTAATCGGCACGGTACTATTGTAAATAACGTTCCAAGCAATAAACAAACATCACGAGGAAATTTGAACAAAGGGCTTGAATGATACAATCTTTTCAATATTAATTTTTGGGAGAGGGAGATAGTATTTTTCGTAAGAACAAAGTTTAAAATATCCTTAAGATTGTTGTAAATCTTACGAAAAATACCTTCTTGACGAACACTTGTACTGAATTCACCTAAGCTTGTACTTCACCAATAACTCTTATAGGAAATTCTCATAGCTTGAGGCGTGTCAAAAGACACCGTCCTTAAGGCTATTTCACCCGGTATGGGTGTATCCCCCAGGATTCAACAAGCTCTTCTAGTATAAAATTAGGAGCCAGAAACTAACAAAGATTCAACTGAAAGAAAACCCAGCATAAGAATATATTAAAAGAAGAATTGTTATCTTGTTTCCACTCTTACTCACCATCAATAAGAATTAGATTTATATAGGAAATTAGTAACCTCTCTAATATGTCAATGGTTGAAATAGTCAAAAGCCATAAAAGGCATTGAACACAATTAATGAATTGAAGGCAATTCATTTCAGCAAAGAGACATTTGGTAACAACCATATTATGACAGAAAATAATGACTAATTAAAGGACAATAATAATGACAATAGAATATTATTTATGGAGAGAATATATTTAGGACATAAAATAATAATCTATTTCAAGTATAATAGGAAATAAAATAATTCCTTTTGAGATACTAGAATCATTTTATCAACAATAAGTAATCGATGAACTAATGTAGGTTGGATTTGTTTGATATTTTTGGTCCAACAACCAATATAAGATGATGTGACACCTCTTTTTTGAATACTTGCATCCCGTTTGATGTTTGATGCCTGGGATAGGTTGTTATTATGTTTCGAGACAGACTTGTTGATATATATGGTTTAGGTTGGGATCCATGGGACTCGGGTGAGTTTTTTTTTTAGCTTAAAACACAGCTGAGCCTGGTGCACCGCAAATGCAATCACCATATTTAAACAGAATGGATTCGCAAATCAGCTCAATCTACACTCCAGTGCTTTCTAGAACACGTCTCAAGTGAATACAATCAAACAAAACACAGAAAAAGTATATTTTCCGAGAAGTGTTTGATCTGCCTCTTTGACAGATGTACAAAATAGATTATGATTTGTGTCAAGAACAGAACATTAGGTTATTGTGAGCTCAAGTTACAATAAATAAGTGACTTACAGAATGATAAAAAGCTAAATTACACTTCAACAAAGAAAAACAAAAACAAGTGTGAAACCTTCAATATGCATAATAGAAACATTATTCATTCCGAACTATCAAATTACCCAAAATAAATACTCCTATTTATGGATGTAGACCTTAAGGTTATTGTTTCCCATGTCCTCTTGTTCTTGTTCAATCTTTCTTCTTGCAGAATCGTCAGCAGGAGTGCTGCAATTATGTAACTCAATCGACCCCAAAGTACAAATTTCCCCAAAATCTTCAACACAAGCATTTTAGGTTTGGGAAGTTATCACTGCTAGCTTCCCAATGCTTAAGATTTAGGTCGCGAGGCTTGAATTTGTCATCATCACTCAATCTCCATACTGCACGATCTTAAAGTTCGAGATTTGGCAACATGATAAGAATTGACTCAGCTTGCAGTAGATCATGTATTATGCTTTTATGTCACCAATGGGTGGAAAAAAGAGATTCACCATTGAGTCTCTTTATGTTGGAACTACCTGTCATTATAAATTGGAACAAATGGAATAGCAAGCAGGCAAACAAAGTTGTTAAATAGGAGCTGATAGAATCCTCTATAGCTTGTCGAGATCAACGGGATAGTAACAGGATGAAATGCTTCTTTCTTTGTAGTCATAGATGCCCAAATCATGAGCTCCATAATTGAGATTCTTTCTATGCCTGTAAGCCCAGATTTGATTATCTGTAAAGTAAATAGAATTGAGCCTCAATTCAGGAAATTGGGTGGTTGAAAGAGCAAAACCGGTATTGGAGCCAATGAAGAATGCACAACGACCAAGGGTATCGTGCAAGTATTGAAGCTCGACATGATCATCGTTAGTGAAATCAAGTTTGAAAACATCAAAAACTAGAGTCTGGTAAGGATATTGATCATCCAAATTGTCCACAGGCAATATAAGAGTCTCATTTTCTTGATCAATGGCAGCAGCAGTGTAGCGTGTAACAATAAAAAGCTCGTGAGTTTGATCGTCGTATACCAAGTAATCAGTATGCCAACAATAGAGTGACTTGAGCTCAAGGTCATCCTCATCCGCCAATCATTACCAAACCCCAAATTTTCACTCTGTATGAGAAACCTCTTAATTGGGTCGTTACGAAGATCCCAAGCTTCAAGTTCTCTAAGGTGGGTGATAGCGAAAAACAGTTTCTTTTGACGGTGGAAAACAAATTGAGTATATTGCCGTAGCGGTCCATCTATGGCAATCCAACAGTTGGCATCTCCGGGCCTCCTGCAGAAGGTGAGTAGATCATAGTGACCATAATTCACCATTGCTACACAGTCATCATCGTCAAGAGAGGATGACAGAGCAATCTTTTTGATTATGTATTTAGAAAACTGTTGTGGGGTACGAGGGCGGGATTGGTAGTCACAAAAGCTTTCGATTAAACCAGATATGTTGTTCCGAATGACACCGTTAACATCAGGAAGAGTTTCAACAGATGGAAGGTTGATGTTTTTGCCAGAGATTGGATTAAATAGAAACACTTTACAGTCTTTTTGCTGTAGAAATGCCAGCCCTGAAATAATGATCCCAAGCAGTGTCCTCCAGGCTCCGGTTGGCTCTGTTCAACCTGTATGACATCGCCCTCCCTAAGTCTTTAGAATTTTAAAACAGGGCTCTCCGGCGCCAACATCAACCAGGGAATCACTGATCTTTTTGACAAAGAATCGGCTCCAATTTTTGCCATTGGAAGGGAAGAGCTCGCCATGAATGAATCAATTCATTGAGAGGGGCAAACAGAAGGATAATTTATAGCTGGAATCTAAAGACGTAGTACTATGATTAGGATTACTCGTCTGTTTTGACGAATTTGCGATCGATTTTTGTTAGCTATTAGCGACCAAGTTTGTAACTAAATCCAATTTTTTTTATTGAACATTCGTCTTCTCATCTTCTCTATGAGTTATTGTTTCTACTAAATATAGAGGAATATGACTGAACATTCCATGCATTAAATTGTGGACAAAACAAACGTTAAAAAAAATAATCATAGTAGACTA
Source organism: Solanum piurae (assembly GCA_029582685.1). NCBI lineage: Eukaryota > Viridiplantae > Streptophyta > Magnoliopsida > Solanales > Solanaceae > Solanum > Solanum piurae. Next base: position 12,088 of record JAJOOO010009945.1, on the reverse strand, counting down.
GAGATGTCTCTTTGGAGCTGATTTGAAGTTTTGATGATTTAAAAAACTTTGTGTCACGTCTCGAAGCTACCCCTAGACATAACACGGGACCTAGGATCACAAGTGACCCCAAGATAATCCTAAGTCTGGCATATCACAAGCATACTAAAATATAACTAAGAAAGCGGAAGCATAACTGTAAAGTGAGTCACAACTAAAGGAAACTCAAGTGAGAATATAATTGAATGTCAAAGGGGAAACAACCCAAAACAACTTAATACTGACTCTGAAAGCCTCTACTACTGATGAGCTGCTAGGACAAGTCCCCAACTAACTCTGAAAATACTGAAAATAAACTAACTAAACCAAGCATAAAGAAACGTCCACGAACTATGAGGACTCACTACCAAAGCTATCGAGTATAGGCTGGAAATCGAACTAAGCGTGAGCTGGATGCTGAGTGCCTAAACCTACATCATAAAATGATGTAGCCCAAAGTATGCGTCAGTACTTGGAATGTACTGAGCATGCAGGATATATATAACAAGCTGAACAATGATATCATAGAGCAATATAATAATGAGCATGGAAATAAATTGTACTGAAATGTAACTGAAAAGCTAAGATAAATTCAATGACCAAGTACTAATCAAGTAGCTAATATGATGAACTGAATATTGAAATGAATATTGATATCATGGTCAATGCAATGAAAGTGTGACTGTGTGAGCTACTATTAACCGACATAAACCACGTGAGCTAAACGTGGAGTCCGATGTATACGCCCTATCGAGAGGATCCAATATACCCTGCCAGGGTTATAGAGGCACGACTGTGGCGTGATCACTAAAACTGGTGCCCAACAGAGGGGCCTTTTGAACCTACGTTGGCACATAGTTTTGGGACTGTGAGGGTATGCTGAACCCTAGTCCAACTCAGTGCTAAGTCTACTCCCAATTGAATGAAAAGCTAAAATGCACTTAAGTACTGAGTAGCTCAAAATATTGACATGCCATCTAGGAATGCACATAAATATACTGAAAGGTAGGGGATTCAAATTTTAAAGCATGATCTTATGACTGATATGTCTAGCAAGTATAATTCATGAGTATTGATGATTAATGTAAGCTAGGGTTTTGAATTCTATACATGGAACTATGCAAAATTTCCAAAAAAAACATGTTAATTAGATTATGGAAACTATAGCAACTAAAACACAACGAATCTCCAAGGTTTTAGAAACCATAGGTCTAAACAAGCTATGAAGAATCAAAGAACTGACTGAACTCTAGGGACCTAATGGGTGAAAGGAACCCACTAGTGAAATCCCACATACCTGGTGACGAAATCTACGGAGAAATCCTTTAGATTTTGGGGATGAACTTGAAGAAGACCTTTGTTTGTTCTTGTGAGAAACTATCGACTCTTACTCTTCTTTTCGTTCTAATCTGGGTGATTTTAGGAGAATGAGGGTTCTAGGTAGTTTCTGACTAGTTTACTAAGCTTAGCGTCATGTCCCGCCACTATCGGAGACAAATTTCGCAGCCACATAGGCGTGGAGGTTTCTAGAGAAGCTTGCGGAAAACTCTAAAATACCTTGGATATTTCAAGAAGGCTTTGGAGAATTCTAGGCTATGTAGAATTCTCTAGAAAATGGACCAATGTGTAAATATCTTAGGGACTTATCATGTAAATATTAATTACATTTTAGTCCTTAGGAAGTAGTATAAATAGAGGTGCCAACCATTTGCAAAGGCACCAAGCAAGTTGTAAGCAATCTTCCAAAGCAATATACAAAGCCTTCTTCATAAGCTCTCTTTTGATCTTTCTAAGTCTTTCCTTTTTCATTTCCTTAACGATCTTAACATAAAAGGCTTACTTGAGCTTACGAGATCTTGAAAGAATAGGGAGTAAGTTGTCAAGTACCGCACGGAGTCTTAGCAAGTACTCTAAGTCCGTGACATTAGACTGAGTAAAACGACATAGTTTAAGCATTAAATGATGTAGTTTAAGTACCAAACACATAAGAGAAACGACCAATGGGACCCTGACTTAAATGCTATCGAAGTGACTTCAAGAGGGGCTTCACGGGCCATCATGATGACCAAGGCCTATCTAGAAGCTCGTGAAGATGCCTTGCCTGATGGGGCATCACTAAAATGGGGATAACGTTTTACTCCGAGTTGGAATTAGGCAAACTTGGTGGCATTGGAAAGAGGACTCAGAGGTCTTTAATTTAATAAGTCATAAGCCACCTAATTTATTTTGTACCGAAATATATGATCGTTTGAAGTTGACCCAAACCTCAAAGTCGGTCAAGCCTCTTTCACGAGCCATTTCACGGCTTGTGTGAAGCTCCACAAACCGTCTAGTGGTCTGTGGTCCTTCACAGTAGCCATGGTGGTTCTGTGTCCCCCTCACGGGCCACTTCACGGCCCGTGTGGAGTTCTACGGACCACTAAGTGGTCTGTGGTTTTTCACCTTATATTATCTTTGAGATCTGTAGTTGGTGGCTAGAGTTAGCCTTGTTGGGTTCTTGAAGCCTAGATCAACTAGAGTTAGTTGGTTTAGTGGGAAATGAAGTTATTGCATAGTTTCCTTTGTAGTAGAGTTGCTATAGTAAGGGGGAAGGAATTAAGAGTTTAATTCCTAGGTTACAAGAAAATGTTATATGAAGTTGTGTTGCGTTTTGAGTGAAATGGAGTTTGGGTTAAAATCCAATGAGTACATGTCGTGGTTTTCACCTCCTTTGAGCAAGGGAGTTTCCATGTAAAATCCTTGTGCTTGATTTACTTTGAGTTATTTATTTTCCGCACTATTATTCTGTCGAGGGACCTGGTCCAGAGACTATAGGCTTTCATTAAAAAAAAAAAAAACTTTAAGAACAAGTATTACAAGTTAACCTTAATTCCTCAAATTGGTGAGTCTTTGCGGCAAAGTTGTAACTCAGTTGATCGTGGTGGAGTTGAAGAGCAACTCATTGTGCATTCAAATTAGCAAAATAACAAATCCAAGGATGCACAATTTGCACAAAAAATAATGAGATAAAAGATAATGAAATTGCTGCTGAAAATTCAAGTATGAGGCAAAGTGATAAGCACACTCCTGGGGAACTTCATGATGCTATACAGGCGATAAAATCTGATGCGCAACTTGAGAATTTGGCAATTGATGAAAAGGAAAAAATTACAGAATCAAAACGTGGTAATTTTCAACCTTTGGAAGCTATCGATTTGCAAGTTGAAATTTCTAGTTGTGATGAGAATGCAACCGGGAATTGAAACACAATTGCACAAAAAAATCAATTTATATGTGTATTGATTCCTCGGCAAGTCGAAGTAAATCTCCACGTCTTGAAAATAAGCAATAGGTAACTACTAATCTAGTAGTGCAATCTAATGGATCAAAGGACATTGTTTGTACAAATCCGTTTGAAGCACTCGGGGTGGAGAAGGAATTAGAGTTAATTGATTCTAATCCCTCGAAGGAGAAAACTTTGGTTCGAGCCAATCCTGATAGTAATATACAATCAGTTAGCACACCAATTGGAGTATGTAGCATGCAGACAGAAAAATATGGTAATGTTATGAGTCCTACAGTAGCTAAGGCTATTCAAGAAAGTCAGGCTGCCATATTACTCAAACCCAATTGAGCGATCAAGCCACCCATGGTCACATTGAGCATTTCAGTTCATGAGGTCCCTTCCCAAAAATTGGATTCACCTGATGAACATCAAGGTGAATTTGTACAGCTCTTATCATCCACAGGGAATGATAAAATTTTGGCGAAAGGTATGTCACCACTCTCCCAAGCTAATTTTACAAATGATTTGTTTATTTCAAAAGAAAAACAACAAGGGGAGATGAGTACTCCTAGGTGGGCTAATTTGGTTGATGAAGAAGAGCATGTTTCACCTCCTCTTTTGAATAGAAAATTGAGTCCACAAGCTCTGGAATTTGTACCTAAAAGTACAATTGCAAAGAAGAATGAACAAGAGGCCTTAGCATCAGGATTTAGTCCAATTAATGCCTATGCTAGTGATTTGGGCAATGATTCTTTTGATGAGGATGAGGATGAGGAAGATAATATGTTGGACATATGCTTTGATAAAGTGGCTAGATATGAGGATATCTCACCTAGGCATCAAAGAAGTGGAATCAACAAAAAACAAAAAGAAGACACATGGAAGACAACACAGTTGGGATGGTAAAGTGACGGGAGAGTTTGTTCCAAGGCACCTGCTGATGCGACTGGCAAAGCACAATCATATGACAGTTTCAATAGCTTCAACAAGATCCAATACATCCAAAAAGAAATTATGAAGTATAAAAATTTGTTGGACAAAATTGAAGAAGAAGACAAGAGGAAAATACTTCAGGATACTTTAGATGGACTATCTATCATTTTTAATTCATACATTTGTAAAAGTAAGTTTGAGGCTGATAACTCAACTTTCTTCTTGGATTTTATATTTGTGCAATATTTAAGCATTTTCATTTGTAATATCATCATAGAGTGTATTACAAATTTTGTGATGATCATAGAATATCTAGTTCTCTCTAGCTCTTATTTCCTTCATGCTTGTTAATTAGTAGAGGTTCGTTACCTCATAGGATTGACAAGGTAAGGCATACCCCCCATGCTTGTACTTATTTCTGTTGATGATTTTGTTTTAATAAAAAACTGCTAGACGCACTGTCTAGTGGTTAAAAAAAAGTATTACAAGTTCTAACAAGAGTTTTTTGTTTTCAATACATACTACAGTAATAGATTTCAATCAAAACCTAACAAAATATAAAAGTAAAAAAATGGTAGATTTCCTTCCATAAAATCAATTTGAAACAAACACGAAATATCAATCACCTGAATTTCTCCAATTTTGTTGTTATGATTCTCTCCCACAAATTCGTTCACTCACCCTATTTGGGTTTTAAGTCAACGATTCTCTCTGTTATGAATCAGCTCCAGCCTAATAGGAATACCAACAAGGATATCACACAAATAAATATTGGGCCAAGTAAAAGCAATAGGGCCCAGACCTTCACAAAGGATAATATGGAAGTTGGTTGTCGTTAAATAGAACAAGGCATCACTATAAGAGGCTATCGTGAATTATGTGCACCGATGATGGACAAAAAATCTCTTCCGGCCATTTGATCATCGTCAAAATCAACTGTTCTTTTGATGCTTTCGATGGCGATCCGAGCAGCTTTTCTATCTCTTTCCCGCTGCAAGTTGACTTCTTGCAACTGCTTCTCCCAGAGCTTAGCTTTCTTCTTCCTCTCTTCTCCATTTTCGCCAAGAACTTCTTGTTCTTTTCCATGGAAAGCTGCACCAAGAAAATGTTGGAGAGATTAATAAAACGACTCAACAATAAATAACAGATCTTAATGTAATGATATATATGTAAACCAATAGATTAAACACATTCTCATTATTAAGTTTGTAGACATACAAAGGGTGTGGAGAACACGTATTAAGCTAGAAGGTTAAGAGGAAGCAGGGCATTGTTTTGCTATTCATTAATATAGTTAGTAGTAGTCGTAGTAGTATTGTCCTGTAGTTTTTTGTCCTTCGATTTTAATTACAATATGTTGTTCCCTGTATTATCATATTATTTTGTTATAGTTTTCATTCTGTTACTATGTGAATCGCCTTCCTTGGATTCAAACTCAAATAAGAACAAGGTCCTTAAAGGAAAAAAGAAACTAGAATATCAAAAAGAAGGCCTAAATACTGATGGTTAGTTGGTTACTGTAAACAACTGTACGAGACCACATAATTCACCGTGTGTCCTTAAGAAATTTATTCTCCTCATTGTGTTAGGACGGAATAATCAAGTGTCATGTAGAAGCTAGCAACGCAAACCTCGAAAGACCATGAGTAAGAAAATAAATGAGAAATATATCAAAAGAGACACAAACATTTTACGTGATTCGATCAACCGACCTACATTCACAAGAGGAGATGAGCAATCCACTATATATAAAAGTGAGTACAATATATCGAGAGAAATAATCTCACACAATTCACTCGGAATAAAAAGATGTGTACAAATGTTAACGTAATACTTGTGTCTCACAAATCCCCCCCCTACACAAAATTCTCAAAACCCCTAAGACTACATTATGAATTCTATCAAGTTAGAAGGAATAAACCTTATTTTCAGGCATGTCGCATGTAAATACAATCACAATATATTGCAAGATCAATTTTACATCTAATTTAAGTATGTCTAATACACATACATACCATCATAAGTACCATTTATATTATGTGAAGGTGCTGGACGACGCTTCTTAACATAGTCTTCCTTTAGTGGTCTTGGGATCTGGAATGAAAACTTTTTCAGCTTTACATTTTGTGCTCCATCCTCTGGATGTTGCTCCAAGTACCTGGGAAGAAAGATTATTAAGCAACGCCATGACATAAATGCAAATGATGTACATATTCCCTATTATCAATGCACACAATTTAGACCAATCAAAAAAGCATTAGGAAAAGAAACATATTCCGAAAAGCAGGTTTAACTTGATAATATGAACATACTTTTCAACTTCATTTTTGGAACGAAGTCTCTTCCCATATGGCGAATCATAATACCTGTAAATTATTACGACAAGAAAATAATTAAGAACCATGACATTTAGCTTACAAGTATAGCATCAACAATTGTTCTAGGTATTATTGTATTAACAGTAAAATAAGTAGTGAAAATGAAGCAAGACATACACATCAGCAAGCCTGATGCCTCCTTTTGGTCTGAATTTTATAAGACGTTCCCACCCTGGAGGAGGCTGAGCAATATTAGGCACATCAATTGCCCACTTAAGTCCGCTTTCATCTTGAGTGAGGTCAGGTGGATCGTCACATTTTTTATTAGAATGCCATTCCCAAGTTGTTTTACAATAGAAGGGGCGTTCCAATAAATGTTCTCTTATTTCTTCGTACTTCTCCTTTGTAGGTATGTAACGCCATTTGAAACATCTAGCGCACTGCACTGCAAATGCCCCTGGAGCAGTCGGAGGCTTCATGATGTTTACTGGTTCAAAATCATGGACAACATTTGATCCATACTGCCAACTCTTAATGGAATGGGACAATCTGAGGAAACCAAATACAACTTGTCTCATTAGGGAACTCCAGTAACAATTAAAAAAAGGTACGTACAATAGAAATAATGCGTTGATCCTATTTAACCATAGATGCTGATCTATCTGTGCTCATCATAAAAGCAACACCAATTGTTTAGATATACATAGTATGTTGTTAATCTATATTACTTAAATATTTAGAACAACAACTTTGGAGAACTTGATAACAACAAACAACAAATTCTAAAGTATATATTCAAAACCAAAAACTTAAAACCAGTAAATAGAAAAGAATTTGACAAAATATTTTTTCTCAAAGAAGAAAATCAAGCCCACTGAGCCCACAGTGTTTTCTTAAGGAAATTATCCCCCATAAGTACCCGAGATTAATGGGATATTCCTCCTAGAATAGAACAATCTTACTCACCAGTGCTTTGATACCTAAGACCACGATGTCAACAAATCACTCAACGACGATAAAATATACTAGAATTTATTTGTGGAGAAGAAGTTATGAAGTTCAGAAAATTCGTTGCTGAAAAATAAAAGAATTTATTTATTTATAAACAATAAAGGGTAGTGTGAAAATATACTTATTGTACCTTATCAAAAAGATCACAATCCTTTGGAGAAGTCAAAAGTCATAACCCTTCGTAAAATTCACAACCTTATGGAAAAGTCACAAGTTTTCATTAAAGTCACAACTCTTCAGAAAAGTCACAACTCTTCATAAAAGTCGCAACGTTTCATAAAAGTCACAACTCTTCATAAAAGTCATAACTCTTCATTTTTCATTCACACATTTTAAAAACCCAAAATATTTAAGACTTGGTCTGCTGAATGATAATCCGTTATACTAGTAAGGGAAAATCTCGCATTTAATGTCAAGTGCAAAATACAAGAATTCATACCAAAACATGATAGTCGGCAAGAGAAGATGAAACAATCTCTGCATCTAGATTATTTTCGGTTGGTATAAGGAAGGAGAAGTAAAACTACTTAAACACTCTCAAAACCTAATAACACACTCATGATAATAACAACACCAAACTCAGTTTCCATGTCACAAGTGGGATTTGTGGAAGGGTAAGATGTACACAAACATTATCCCTACCTTTGTGGGCATAGAGAGGTCATTTCTGATAGACCCTCGGTTCAAAAGAAGTGTATTCAACATTCATGAAGTACCCTAATTAAAAAAGGTTGTTTGCATTTAAACTAGAATATAAAGTTAACGAGTGACCATCCAAACTTCACTAACTATTACTAGTATATAGATGACCAGAGTATGGTAGAAGAATCAAATTTTATTTTGAAACCCCAAATTACCAATCTGAGTAATATTTAATGAATCTCATCACCTGCAAATTACAATCATCAAAAGCCAATCTTTTCAAAACCCCATTTTTTTTATTTTTTTTATTTTTTGCAGGGAAACACAAATTATACACTTATATGCTATGACTCTAATAAAAAAAACATTTCCTAGACAAAAAATCTAAGGAACAATAAAAGCAGTATGAAAAATAATATTCTTTACTTGACTGGAGTTTCTCTAACCGACAACCATTACCATCAGCCTAGCAATGATACACGTTTGTTGCAAGGGCCATCGTATACTTTGCCGGGGTATAGGATTATATGGTACTTTAACTATGGATCCATCTAATAGGCCTTCTTAGAGGCAGTGAAGAGTGACATGACGAGTCAATGCTATCCTATCCTACGCTGGCTAAGTAGTTTTATGGGACTTTTGAGTTATAAAAACTCTAATACAATTCGGTACTCAATACTACTCCCAAAATAATAAACAATATCAGTTATGTTCAATTCACTCTTTGCAAAGAAATGGACTTTTACTTTATTGAAGGACTTTTTAAAAACATAACTCATACTAACATTTAAACGTATTTTTATGAACTTATCTTTCAAGCCCAAGATAAATCTGCATAGCAACTGAAAACTCTTATATTTTTCTGAAAATAAAGCCTTTAAATTTTCATGTAAACTTACTTTAGGTTGAATGCACACTTAGACATGTGATTAGGATATGTATGGACTTTCAAAGGTGAATAGGCCTTATAGGAGCTAGTATAGAGAAGGAAAAAGTGAGCACAACTTAAAGGAACATGCACCAGATGAAACAAAGAAAAAAATCAGCCTAGGTGTGACATCTTGTAATTTGAAATAACTATGAAGAGGCTTGAAATTGGAAATAGTCATTTTTGGAAAGAATTCAAATCTGGAAATTTGGTTAAGTATGGGAAAAAAATGAGTTTTTGGTCAACTTTGAACAGTCATAACTCCTAGCTCAGGATGAATTAGGTGTGTTTCCAGTTATGTTTGCAAATCCCTTGGAATGATCTTTCCAACGCCGCCGAGTTTGCTCGATTCCGAGTTCGTATGAGTGAGTTATGCCCTTTGGAAGTTGGGTTGTTGGCACAGGGTAGTTTAGTCCGAAATTGTAAGGGTATTTTGGTCTTTTCCCTAACCAAATTTTCCCTAACCAATTCTTTTGGTTATATCAAGGGTTTAGACTGATTTTTAGATCAGTTTTTCCCTTTTTCAAAGAGTGAGGGTAAGGGTTTGTGAGTGAAGAGGAGAAGAAGAGGAGAAGAAGAGGAGAAAGAGAAGAACAAGCAAGGATTTCGTCGTGGTTTTCGTCGGGGGTGATCCCTATTAAGGTATGTGAGATTTTAGTGTTGGTATTGGTTCATCCCCCACACGTTAAACTCGTTTTAATTCCGAGAAGAGATGTAGCATCCGACAATTTGAAATAGCTATGAAGAAGCTTGAAATTGAAAGTAGTCATTTTTGGAAAAATTCAGAATTTGGAAATTTGGCCAAGTCCAGAATCTGGAAATTTGGAAAAAATTCAAAATCTGGAAAATTTGACCAAGTGTGGAAATCAGTGATTTTTGGCCAACTTTGAGCAGTCGTAACTCCTAGCTCAGGATGAGTTAGGAGTAGTTCCAGTTATGGTTGCGAAGCTTGTGGAATGATCTTTCCAACTCCACTGAGTTTGCTCGATTCCGAGTTCGTATGAGCGAGTTATGGCTGTTGAAAGTTGGGCAGTTGGCAGGGAATCCGTCCAGAAATTTTAAGGGCATTTTGGTCTTTTCCCTAGACATTTCTTTTGAGGTTATATTGTGTGTTAGGCTGATTTTGGATCATTTTTATCCCATTTTAAAAGAGAAAGAGTTAGAGTTCTTGAGAGTGAAGAAGAGAAGAAGAAGAGGAGAAGAAGAGGAGAAAGGAGATCAACAAGTTTCCGTCGTGGATTTTCGTCGGGGGTGATCCCTATCAAGGTATGTGAGTTCTTTGTGTGGTTTGATCCTTTCCCCCACACACCAAGATCATTTTTTTATGATTTGAGAAAATATTGGATTTGTGTTGAAGTTGTTAGTTGTTGTTGATGTTGTTAGTTGTGTTGTTGAAGTTATTGTTGATTGTGGGACATGATTGGGTTGTGTATTTGAGTTTTAATTTATTGTATGTTGAGAGATTGATGATCCTTAGTGTTTGGGGTTAAATCCATTGAAGTAAGGGTGGTTTAGAGTTGAAGAAAAGAGGGAGAAAAGTCCCGTTTTCTGGGGAAAGGGCTGGCGCCTGGCAGAGTGCAGAGTGCCCAGCAGTCCCCTTTGAAGCTGAGGGCTGGTGCCTGGCAGAGTGCCCAGAAATCTTGTTTGAAGTTGAGGGCTGGCGCCCCGCGCCTCTTAGAGCGCCAAGGACGTCAATCCTTCCCGTTACCTTAATTCCCCACTTTTTCATACATGTTCCTAGGTATTATACCTATGTTTCCTAGTTGTTTCCAACACTCCAAGGTACTTCTAAAAGTCAAGAACTCATCCGTAACATGTGATCAAACACCTTGAATCCAAAATTCCAATTCAAGGAGAGTTAGTTAGAAGTCAAGTGAAGTTAGAAATTAAGAGTTAAGCTTAGAAGTTAAGCAAGTCAAGCTAGTTGTAAAGTTGTTCAAGAGTCTTTATTGAACGTTTTAACTTTATTTTTAGACTCAAGTGTCAAGTCAAGCAAAGAGCTTAGAGTTTCAAGTTAAGTAAAGAGTCTCAAGTTTCAAGTTGAGTAAAGATTTTAAAGTTGAGTTCATTTTTCTCAAAGTTATTAGGGAGTTATGTATTCCCAAAGAAGTTTTAAAGAAATATCTTTACATTTAAACAAGGTTGGAAACTGAGATTTCCAAAGAGCCTTCGGGATAGTGTTTTTTTTAGTAATTATCTCATGTCAGCAGGAAGAAATATGTTTTAAAAACATAAGAGCCAGTACATTTTTGGGAGTAGTATCGAGCACCGAATTGGGGAAGCGTTCAAAGAACCCACAGCCCCCATAGAACCATGTTAGCCACCATGGGTAGAAAACGATCATACTTTTTAGATGAATCCTTTTCAGATCAGACTAGTGGATCCATTAGGCAGTTCAGGTCTTATACCTTTGTATTTTTTATACATATAAATTATTGTATTTTATATACATCAGTTCAATTGTATTTCTATATACATCTCAGGCTTATTGTATCCTTGTATACACAGAGTTTATAGCATGTTTTAAACAGTCTTTCTTTATATCGCACTTGTTTTAAATTGCCTTATATTGAAAGAAGTCAGTCAGGTTGAGTTGAGTTGAGTTGAGCCAGGTAAGCTATTTCAGTTTCTTTCAGATTTCCTTCTAGCCTATGTTGCTTAGCTTTCCAGCTCGCATACTCGTACATTCCATGTACTGATGCCAGTTGACCTGCATCTTATGACAATGCAGATACAGGTACCCCGGATCAGCATCCTGCACGTCGTTGATCCAGTTGAGCACTCCAGAGTCAGTGGTGAGCCTCCTTGCATTTCGGAGGACTCAATTATTTTGTGTTCTTAGTTTTTGTTTTATTAGGATGTTGCGGGGTCTGTCCCAACATCCATCTCAGTATTTTAGAGGCTTCATAGACAGACAGTCAGTCAGTTAGTTTTGAGTCTCTCATCTATATATATATGTAAATATTCTATTTT
>JAJOOO010009944.1:0-27193 GCA_029582685.1 Solanum piurae | reverse complement strand
TCACTTTGCATGTAATACACTAGAAAAGGATTACTATTATTAGGATTACCGCGTTATGAGCTTATGGGGAACACATTCCTAGTTACTTTTAATAATTTGAATATAAATAAATACTTAGTTCAAAGCTATCTTTTATTGTTTTTATTTTATTTCAATTTAAATCCCCCCCATTTTTATATAATGACTATCAAGTTAAATATTTTCTATTGATAATATTCTTCCATATTCTCTGTGGGATCGACCTCGACTCATAGTTGGGTAAATATATTGCATACGATCGTTTATATTTCTTTTCAAGAAGTATATTTGAACGTTATCAAAAGGACTCTAAGAACTTTCCAGACTTGGCTCTTAACTTTCCTTGAATTTTAATGTATGGACTCTAGGTCATGATTCATGTTTATGGATGATTTCTTGGTACTTAGAAGTCATTTAGAGTAGTTAGAATTTATAGGAAGTGTTATTACACTTTAGAAGGACTCAAATGGGCTAAACGACGAAAAACTGGTTGGGGCGGACGACCCTGGCGCACTGCTGGTGCACCGCGCAAGCCCCAAAGTTCAGCGAGCCACTTCTGGCGCACTAGTGGTGCGCCACCCCAGCCTTCCTGGCGCTACGGGGGTGCGCCGTGCCAGCATCCCTCCAGTCAAATCTGATGAATTTTTCCTCTCGTTTTCAAACCTTAATTCGATTAATTTCCATTATTTTTCTCAATATATCTTTAGATTAATATACCCAAAACAGGCACACAAGAATCTAACTCAAAACAACTCTTAAAATCGATAAAAATGTCTCAATAAACTCATCAATCCCATATAAGTTCAAGAATGAAAGCAATTCAAGAACACAACTCAAGAACATCAAACTCAATCTTTTAGGACAAAAATTTCACTGAAATAAACATGTTTAGCGCGTGGGTGAACGAACCCAACGCTATGTGAACTCACATACCTCGTAGGATTAAATCCTTGGCGAAATCCGCAATCAATTCCTCAAGAAATCGATGAATCTAGACCTTTTCTTCTCCATTCTCCTCTTGAGTTCTTTCTATAAAAACCCTAGCGTGATTTTCAATTGGGTAAACTGAACCAATTCAGTTTAGACCGCAATTTAATTATAAAAAATGAATTTAATTAATTGGGTAGTGAAAAGACCATAATACCCTTCCAAAGTCCGATTTTGACTTTCCTTAACTAGACAACCACACTTCAAATATGCATATCTCCCTCATACGAACTCGAAAATGATCAAACTCGGTGGCGTTGGAAAGATAATTCAATGATATTTCCTACGGTATATTTTAGCACACCTAACACATCCTGATCTAGGAGTTATGGTCATTTGAAGTTAACCCAAAACTCATGCTTAGCTTAACTTTGTCAAACTTTTCAAATTTGATTATTTCCAAAAATGGTTTCTTTGTAATTCTAAGTCTTTCTAGTAGAGGGGTGTTACAAGGAGCTACAGAAGGTGTTTAAGGTTATGCATGTTGCTGATGCTGAGCGTGTGGAACTAGCTACATACCAACTCAAGGGTGTTGCTAGGATCTGGTACAACCAATGGAAGAAGATTAGAGCTGAAGGGGCACCAATTGTGAGTTGGGTTGTGTTCAAAAGGGCCTTTATGGGGAATTTATTTCCCTGTGAGATGAGAGACGCATAGGTAAGATAATTTCTCACTCTTAAGCAGGAATCCATGTGCGTGCATGAGTACAGCCTCAAGTTCAATCAACTTTCCCGCTATGTTGTGGAGATGGTTACTGATATGAGAAGCAGGATGAGCTTGTTTGTGTCTGGGTTGTCTCGTTTGTCGAGTAAGGAGGGTAAGGCATCCATTATGATATGGGACATGGATATGGCAAGGCTAATGATCCATGTGCAATAGGTTGAGTAGGAAAAGTTGAGAGATAGGGAAGAGTTCCACTGCAAGAACACTTAAACAACAAGTAATGAGTTCGGGTAGCAGAAAGCCGGTAATGCGAGCAGATCATCTTTCCAACAAAAGCCAACTGGACCTACTCCATCATCTTCTAGTGCACTTGCAGGTGAGTTCAAGAATCAGAATTCATAGAACTTCGGAGCTCGACCTGCTCAGTCCCAACGTAGTAAGGCACTAGGGGCCAACTGGACTCCAACATGTTCTAAGTGTGGTAGAAACCACCCAGGAGCGTGTCGTGATGTCTCAAATGGCTGTTTCAAGTGTGGTCAGACAGGTCCCTTCATGAGAAAGTGCCCTAAGAATAGACAAGGTAATGGTAATGGGGACAATAGGGCCCAATATTCTTCAACAACTCTAGGGGACAGGGTTGCACCTAGGGAGCCACTTCAGGGATATGCAGAGGAGCAAACTATCTGTATGTTATAATGAGTCACCAATAGCAAGAGAATTCACATGATGTTGTCACTAGTATGATCAAAGTCTTTACTTTTGATGTATATGCATTGCTTGATCCAGGTGCGAGTATATATTTTGTGACTCTGTATATTGCTATGAGATTTGATATCCTTCCTAAGAAACTTTGTGAGCCCTTCAGTATTTCCACACCTATTGTTGAGTCTATTCAAGCTGAGAGAGTTTATCATGATTGTACTAACTCTGTCAATCACAAGGTCACCATGGCTGACTTAGTCGAGTTAGACATGGTGATCTTTGATGTTATTCTAGATATGGACCGGCTTCATGCTTGTTATGCCTCAGTTGATTGTAGAACTCGAGTAGTTAAGTTCCAATTTCCTAATGAGCCAGTTGTAGAGTGGAGGAGTAGTTGAGCAGTGCCTAAGAATTATTTTATTTCATTTCTTAAGGCGAGAAAGTTAGTTTCCAAAGGGTGCATCTTTCACTTAGTCCAAGTTAATGACTCTAGTGTTGAGACACCGCCTATTTACTCAGTTCCAGTTGTGAGTGAGCTTCCAGAGGTCTTTCCAGATGATCTTCTTGGAGTCTCTACTGAGAGTGAAATAGGCTTCGGTAAGATAGTCTTCTTGATACTCAACCTATTTCTATTATGCCATATAAAATGGCTCCAGTTGAGTGAAAAGAGCAGTTGAAAGACCTTCTTGATAAAGGTTTCATTCGACCCAGTGTTTCACCTTGGGCGCTTCAGTCTTATTTGTGAGGCAGAAATATGGTTCTCTTAGGATGTGTATTGATTACCACCAGTTGAACAAGGTTAATAAAAAGAATAAGTATCCCCTTTCAAAAATTGATGATATTTTCGATCAACTTCAGGGTGCCACTTGATTTTCTAAGATAGTCCTCAAGTCTGGCTATCATCAATTGAGAGGAAGACAAAGTAACATCCCGAAGACAACATTCAGGACCCATTATGGTCACTATTAGTTTCTAGTTATGTTTTTTAATTTGACAAATTCTCCTACATCGTTCATGGACCTTATGAACAGAGTGTTTAAACCATGTCTTGATATGTTTGTTATCATGTTTATCGATGACATTCTGAACTATTTGAGGAATTAGGAGGATCATGCTAGTCATCTCAGAGAAGTTCTCCAAACACTTAGAGATAGAGAGTTGTATGCAAAATTTTCCAAGTGTGAGTTTTGGCTTGAGCCAGTGGTGTTCTAAGGCCATATTGTTTCTGGTGAAGGGATTCGAGTTAACACTCGGAATATTAAGGTTGTGCAGAACTATCCAAGCACACATCTCCAACGGATATTAGGAGTTTCTTGGGATTGGATAGATATTATAGGAGGTTTCTTGAGTGGTCTATTTCTTCCCCGTTTACAAAGTTGAGTCATGAGACAGTGAAGTTTCAATGGTCGGAAGCTTGTGAGAAAATCTTTCAGGAATTGAAAATACGGTTGACTACTTCCCTAGTGTTGACCTTATCAGAGGGTACATAAGGCTTTATTGTGTGCTGTGATGTGTCTATAGTTGGACATGGTTGTGAATTGATGCAAAACGGAAAAGTTATAGCTTATGCCTCCAGACAACTTATATTTCACGAGAAGAGATACCCAACCCATGATCTAGAGTTAGTTGTTGTAGTGTTTGCCTTGAAAATATGGTGTCACTATCTCTATAGTTCTCATGTAGATTTTGTTCACCGATCACAAGAGTCTTCAGTATGTATTCAATCAGAAAGAGATTAATCTCAAATAGAGGAGGTGATTAGAGTTACTCAAGGATTATGACATGAGTATTCTCTATCACCTAGGTAAGGCTAATGTTGTTATTGATACTTTGAGCAGGTTATCTTTGGGTAGCACCGCCCATGTGGAGGAGGGAAAGAAATAATTATCCAAAGATGTGCACAGACTTGCACGTTTAAGAGTCCGGTCGATGGATTCCAATGAAGGTGGAGTAGTGGTGATGAATGGAGCTAAATCATCACTAGTGTGTGAAGTGAAGGAGAAACAAAATAGAGAACCTATTTTTTTTTAATTGAAAGCAAATTTGCATAAGTAGAAAGTGATGGCTTCTGAACAAGGTGGAGATGGTGTATTGAGGTATCAAGGTAGATTGTGTGTACCAAAGGTGGATGAGTTTAAGAGAGGATCACGGGAAAGCCCATAGTTCTATATATTCAATCCATCCTTGTTCCGCAAAGATGTATCGTGGCTTGAGAGAAGTCTATTGGTGGAGTAGTATAAAGAAGTGTATTACAGAGTTCATTGCTAAGTGCCCGAATTTCCAACAAGTCAAGGTAGAGCACCAAAGGCCTGGTGGTATGGCTCAAAAGATAGATCTTCCAGAATGGAAATGGGAAATGCTTAATATGGATTTCATTACTTCTTTGCCGCGGTCTCACAGACAACATGATTCAATTTTGGTGATTGTAGATTGGATGACTAAATCAGCTCATTTCTTACCATTAAAGACTACATATTTAGCAGAAGATTATGCCAAATTATATATTCAAAAGATAATCAGACTTCATGAAGTTTCAGTGTCCATAATTTCTGATAGAGGTGCGCAATTCACCACACGATATTGAAAGTCTTTCTAGAAAGGTTTCGGTTCAAAGGTAAATTTGAGTTCTGCTTTCCATCCTCAGATTGATGGTAAGACTTTAGAAGATATGTTGAGAGCTTGTGTGATCGATTTCAAAGGTAATTGGGATGATTACTTACCTCTCATAGAGTTTTCTTATAATAATAGCTATCACTTTAGTATCTAGATGACTCCTTATGAGGCTCTTTTTGGGCGAAGATGTAGATCCACTATTGGATGGTTTGAGGTTGGTGAAACTGGGTTGATAGGACCAAACTTGGTTCATCAAGCTATGGAGAACGGGAAGATCATTTAAGAAAGGATGAAAATAATGCAAAGTCTCCATAAATCCTATACATATATTAGGAGAAGAGACTTGGAGTTTGAGATGGATGATTGGGTGTGCTTGAAGGTTTCACCCATGAAGGGTATTATGATGTTTGTCAAGAAGGGGAAGCTTAGTCCCTGGTATATTGGTCCTTACAGGATATCCAAGAGAATTGGCAATGTAGCTTATGAGTTAAAGTTACCTTCAGAGTTAGCAGCAGTCCATCTAGTATTTCACATTTATATGTTGAAGAAGTGTATGGGCGATCCTTCACTTATTATACTTACATAGAATAATGGTATTAAGTACAACCTATCTTATGAGGAGATAACTGTTGAGATACTTAATCAACAGGTTCGCAAGTTGAGAACTAATGATGTAGTATTAGTGAAGCTCTTATGGAGGAATAAATTTGTTGAGGAAGCTACTTGGGAGGATGAGGACGATATGAAAAAGATATACCCACATCTCTTTTCTTCCGGAGAAATTCCAGACCAAGGTAATGACTATTTATAAAACACTCTTTAAATTGATATGTTATGTTGTGTTAAATTGCACGTTGGGTGTTTGAGTTAGGCGTTAGATGTTGCCACCCTTAGTTCTATTGAGAGTGATGTCATTCAAGGACAAATAATCCCAAGAGGGAGATATTGTAAAACCTGGTCTTAGCAAGAGCTAAATCTAGAAATAACTAAATTGGAAAGAGCTAAATTGAGGTTTGTTCAAGTTACTCTTAAATTATGAGTTTTGGGTCAACTTCAAATGACCATAACTTTCAGCACAGGATGAGTTAGGTGGCGCATAGATATCAAATCGAAGGTTGTTGAGTCCTCTTTCCAACGCCATCGAGTTTGCCTATTTCGGAGTTCAGATGAGAGAGATATGGTCATTTGAGTACATCCTGTCTAGTAATGGAAAGTCATTTGTTTTAATGAGGGGTATTTTGGTCTTTTTATTACCCCCTAGGCTTACACGTTTTTTTCACCCAATTAGGGGTCAAAGCTGATTAAAATCAGTTTTCACTCAAGTCTAAAGCGTTCAAGAAACTAGGGAAAAGTTCTAAAGGAAAAAAGAGGAAGTTTTCAAGAAGTTCTTCAAGATTTCAGAGAAATCGCCAAGAACTTAGTTCTTTCGAGGTATGTAAGCTTTCATAGTGTTGGGTTTGTTCACCCTCACGCCAATCATGTAAACTTTTACCCATGAATTCCTTCTTGAAGTTGATTATGGAGTTCTTGAGTTAAATTGATAAATCGATAAATTGAGATCTTTGAAATCCTTGAGGTGAGGGTTTTGCACAATAGTTGAGTATCTTGATTGAGTTTTGTGTGGGTTTTATTAAAAGTGTTCTGTGTTTGTGAAATTTTGTGAAATTGGACCATAGAACTGAAGTGGTATGAGTTAAATCGAGTCTGGGAAAGGAAGGAAAGATCGGGCAAAAATATGCGCCAAGGTCCACGTCATGAAGGTGCTTTAAAAATCCACTCCCCATATAATATCCCCCTCTCTGCGTCGCATCGAGGATATGGAATCCTCACCTCAAAAATTATTTCACATCCAAAAATAAAAATCCCTCTTTGCGTTACTCTAGTGTTCTCTAATTTGTGTCTTCGCTCGTTTCTTATTATCAACTATCTAGACCTTCTTTAATCATCGAGAGATCTTACATTACAAATTATAACTCTTAAATCTTCAATCCAAATCAAATTAAAGATTAAGAGTAGAGTTCGAGAAAGTCTTTTGAGTCCTTTTGAGAAGTCTTCTACAATTATTTATAACTTGTTTTAAGACTTGAGTGAATGAGTATGAGGACGAGGGAAGTTGAGTTCAGTTTTCAAAATGAGTATGAGGGGACTTAGTATTCCCAAGTATGTAACACTTTTACATCTAAAATGACAGAAACACTGATTTCTAAATGAATTTATGAGGAGTTTTGACTATCATATCTTTTAAGAGAAATCGTTTTAGTAATAATCTCAAATTGAGGAGGAGTTATGTCTTCTTTAAAAACATATGAGCATGAGTTATATATATTATTAGGAGTAGTATTGAGAATCGATATGGGGATGAGTTCAAACAACTCAAAATCCTCATAAACCATGTATGCCAACATGGGTAAAAGATCATACTTTTTAGATGATTCATTATTTCTTTTAAGCATAGCTCAGTGGATCTACTTAGTTGAGGATGTTTTATACTCCAGCAAGGTATAAGACAGTTCTGGTAGCATGGGCGAGGCACTATATCATCACATAGCTCATAGTGATGGTTGTCGATTAGAGAATTTCCCAAATAAGAGTAAAGAGTTTACTATTGTACTCTTAAATACATTAAGTTATTATCCACTGTTTTAAAAGATGTCTTTATACTGCATCCTTATTGTTTCTTTTATATTTAATTGAGTTGAGTATCCTTGAGTTTAGTTGACTTTAGTAGGGTTGAGTTTAGTTGAGTTGAGTTGAGTTTAGTTGAGTTGGGTTGAGAGGAGGTGAGTATGTTCTTCCTTTTTATTAGTTGAAGTTTATGTATGTGCTTTAAAGTTCTCCTTGAATTCTCATACAGTAAATGTATTGATGTCATTTGGCCTGCATCTTTCATAATACATATATAGGTATTCATGGTCATCAACCTACGCTTCATTGATACCTCTTACAGTTCCAGATTTTCTTTGGTGATCCTCTTTATTTTCGGTGGGTTCCATATTTACTTTCAATCTTTTAGGATGTCGTGGATCTTTTCCCGACTTCCATCATAGTTGTTAGAGGCTTTGTAGACAATATTGTTTTGAATTGCCTTCTTTTGGCTAGTTGAATGTTTCCAGACATTTCTTAGTTTATTTATTTTTAAGACAAATGAGAAAAACTTTACTTTTGAGTTCATATAATGTTGAGTAAGTCTTCCGCTGAGTATTAAGCAAGGCCAAGGGTCACTTGGGGACCAGCAATGGTTCTCAAGTGCTGGCCAAGTACAGGGTGTAGGCTCGGGGCGTGACAATGATCTTCACTTTCTCCATAGCTTGGTGAATTAAGTCTGGTCCTATCAACCAAACTTCAACAACCTCAAAACATCCAATAGGAGATCTACATCTTCTCCCACAAAGAGACTCATAAAGAACCTTCTGGATACTAGAGTGATAACTATTGTTGTAAACAAAGTCACAAGCGCCCAACATATCCTCTAAAGTATGAATCGTATGCTCTGCTTGACAATCAGTCTGAGGATGGAAAGCGGTACTAAGGTTCACCTTTGAACCCAAACCATTCTGGAAAGACTTTCAAAATCATGGGGTGAATTGTGCACCTCTATCTGTAATGATTGGCATGAGAATTCCATGAAGTCGGACTATCTCTTGAATATATATTCTGGCATAATCTTCTCCTGAATAGGTAGTCTCTACCGGCAAGAAATGGGTTGATTTAGTCATCCGATCTACTATCACCCAAATCGAATCATGTTGCATGCGAGACCGTGGCAAACCGATAATGAAATCCATATTGATCATCTCCCACTTCCATTCTGAAAGATCTATGTTCTGAGCCATACCACTGGGCCTTTGGTGATCTACCTTGACTTGTTGGAAATATGGGCATTTAGCAACGAACTCTGCAATAGACCTCTTTATACTACTCTACCAATAGACATCCCTCAAGTCATGATACATCTTTATGGAGCCGGGATAGATAGAATATATGGAACTATGAGCTTCCTCCATGATCCTCTCTTGGAGTTCATCCACCTTAGGTACACACAATATAACTTGATACCTCAACACACCATCTTCCCCATGTTCATAAGACATCACTTTCTATTTATGAACATTTGCCTTCAATTCAAGCAAAACAGGGTCCTAGTCTTGTTTCTCTTTCACTTCATGCACTAGTGATGATTCAGCCTCATTCATCACCACTAGTCCACCTTCATTGAAATCTAACAAACAGACTCACAAACGTGCAAGTCTGTGAACATTTTTGGCAAATTCTTTCTTGCCCTCCTCAACATGCACAATACTTCCCATAGATAACTTGTTGAAAGCATCAGCAACAACATTAGCCTTACCTGGGTGATAAAGGATACTCATGTTATAATACTTGAGTAACTCTAACCACCTCCTATGTCTGAGATTAAGCTCTTTCTGACTGAAAACATATTGAAAACTCTTGTGATCGGTGAACACATCTATGTGAACACCATAGAGACAGTGACACCATAGTTTCAAAGGAAATACCACAACAGCCAACTCTGGATCATGAGTCGAGTAATTTTTCTCATGAATCTTAAGTTGTTTGGAGGCATAGGATATAACCTTACCATTTTGGATCAATACACAAACAAGTCCAACTCTGGACGCATCACAATACACAACAAAACCTTGTGTACCCTCTGGTAAGGTAAACACTAGGGCAATAGTTAACCGGATTTTCAATTCCTGAAAGATCTTCTCACAAGATTTAGACCATTGAAACTTTATTGTCTTCTAAGTAAACATTGTCAATGGGGATGAAATAGATGAAAATCCCTCGACAAACTTCTATAAGAACCAACCAATCCCAAGAAACTCCTTATATCAGTTGTAGATGTGGGTCTGGGCTAGTTCTGCACTACTTCAATCCTTTGAGTGTCAACTTGGATCCTTTCACTGAATACAATGTGGCTTAAGAATGCCATGAACTCAAGCCAAAACTCACACTTGGAAAATTTGGCATACAACTCTCTATCTTTGAGAGTTTAGAGTACTATCCTGAGATGACTAGCATGATCATCCTTATTCCTTGAATAAATCAAAATGTCATCAATAAACACAATAACAAACATGTAAACATATGGATTAAATACTCTGTTCATAAGATCCATGAACATTGAAGGAGCATTAGTCAAGGAAAAAGACATAACAAGAAACTCATAATGACCGTAACGGATCTTGAATGATGTCTTCAGAAGGTCACTTACTCTCAACTGATAATAGCCAGATCTGAGTTCTATCATAGAAAAGAAAGTGGCACCCTGATGTTTATAAAAAAGATCATCAATTCTCGAAAAAGGATACTTATTTTTTATAGTGACCTTATTCAATTGGCGGTAATCAATACACATCCAAAGGGAACCATCTTTCTTTCTCACAAATAAGATCGGAGCGCCCCAAGGTGAGAATTTATGTCGAATGAAACCCTTATCAAGAAGATTTTTCATCTGATATTTTAACTCTTTTAACTCAGTTGAAGCCATTCTATATGGCGGAATGGAGATAGGTCAAGTATTGGGAAGGATGTCTATCCCAAACTCTATTTTTCTCTCAGGAGGGACTCCGTGAATATCATCTGGAAAGACCTCTGGAAACTCACTCACAACTGGAACTGACTGAATAGGCGGTGTCTAAACAGTAGAGTCATTAACTCGACTAAGTGATAGATGCACCACTTAGAGACTAACTTTCTGGCCTTAAATTATGAAATGGCGCGACCCTTAGGCATTACTGAACTACTCTTCCACTTTATAAATGGGCTCATTAGGAAACAAGAACTTTACCACTCTAGTTCTACAATCAAATGACGTATAACAAGCATGAAGCCAATCCATACCTAGAATAACATCAAAGTCCACCCTATCTAGCTCAACTAGGTCAACCATGGTGTCCTTATGATCGAAAAAGATGGTATAATCACGATAGACTCTTTCAGCTAGAATAGAATCACCAACCGGTGTGGAAACACTGAAAGGCTTAAGAAGTTGTTCGGGGGAAATGCTTAACTTCATGGCTACATACAGAGTTACAAACGACAAACCCGCACCAGGATCAAGCAAGGCATAAACATAAAAGGTAAAGACTTTAAGCCTACCCGTGACAACATCTAGTGAGCTCTCCTGATCCTAGCCACTAGCTATAGCATACAGACAGTTTGAACCTCCGCCTATTCCTGAAGTAGCTCCTCTCTGGATATGTTTATCTATTGGGGTTGCTGAAGAAGATTGGGCTTTATATCCCCCATTTTCATGCCTATTTTTGGGGCACCCCTTAGAAAAGTGACCTGTCCTCCTATAATGTAGTAAAGATCTGTACCAACACGACATTTTCCCAGATGGAGCTTACCACTTTTACCACACACTGGGTTACCCTTGTGCTACACTGCTCTGCGACACAGAACCTTGAACTTTGAAATTCTGGGAGTTGTGATTCCTATAGTCATTTTTGTTCCTTAGCGCAGGTGCACTAGTTGACGATGGAGCAGGTCCAGATGACCTCTGCTGAAAAAATGATCGGTTCATATTCCCAGTTTTTTCCTGGCCAGACTCATGACCTGTTGTCTTAACTATCTTGCTACGAAACTCTTCCTTGTCCTTCAACTTGTCTTCCTCAACCTTCTGCACATGAATCATAAGCTTGACTATGTCCATGTTATCTATTAGCATAATTGCCTTACCTTCCTTACTCGATAAGCAGGATAGTCCAGACACAAACAAGCTCATTCAACTTCTCATATCAGCCACCATCTCCGCAACACAGTGGGATAGTTAAGTTAACTTGAGGTTGTACTCTTGCACACTCATAGATTCCTATTTAAGATTTAGAAATTCTCTTACCTTTGATTTCCTTAGCTCGTGGGGAAAGAAGTGCCCTAAGAAAGCATCTTCAAACACAACCCAAGTCCATTGCGGTGCCCCTTCGACCATGTGTTTCTTCCACCGATCAAAACATATCCTAGCTATGCCCTTTAGCTGGTAAGAAGCCTACTCCACACACTCAACATTGAACAACATACATGACCTCAAAAACCTTATGAAGTTTATCCACAAATTTTTCTAGATCCTCATTGAGTTTTGACCCAGCGAACTCCGACGGACTCATTCTCAGAAATTCTTGGACTCGAGATACATCATTCCCATCTTGATTTCCGGCTCCTTGGCGACCAAACTGCGATGTGACCATTGAGTCAACATCTGAATCACATTTCTAAATTCAACATTTGTGACATCTGCCTGAGGTGGTGCACTTCTGGTGTATTGGGAACCTCTTGATCTTAAGGATTAACATTCTTTCTAGCAGAACATCCTCGAACAGCTCTTCATAGAGGCATGATATGAATGATATGCGTAAGCACGAGTTAGAAGAAACTTTGATAGAGTTGAACTCTATCGCATGAACATGAGTAGAATAAAGTGAAGTATTTCCTAAATGTTGTAGCCTCCTAACTACGGATGTGGCACGCTTCACACTGATAACCAGGACTCTACAAACACAACTTCATAGACACCCTAGGACTCTTGAACTAGGCTCTGATACCAAGTTTGTCATACCCCGAGCCTACACCTTGGGCGTAACTGGCACTCGAGAACCATTTTTTATCACCAAGAGAACCGTTGGCCTGGCTACATGACTTACATGACACTAAACAATACACAGAATCTTAAAACATGTGAACACTTAAACATTGAAGAAAGTCTTAAAAGTACATTCTTGCAAAACACTTAACATGAGTCATAAATTAAATAAAACATCCTGGGAAAACAATGGAAGCATCAAACTCTGTATGTCTATGAAGCCTCTAACAATATAAGATAGATGTTTGGACAAGACCCACGACATCTCCAATACTACTAAGCTGAAAGAAAAATGGAGTCTCCCGAAAGCAAGGAGGCCTCACCAAATCCTATCTGCAAGTGAATAGTGATCTCAACGAAGCGTCTACTAGTGATATTGAGTACATGTATCTGCATCACAAAATGATCCAAGTCGAATGAAATCAGTACATTGAATGTACTGGTAAGTTATAAGATTAGAGTACACAATAAACTGGCTTGAATGACTGAAAGCAACATAAATTGATAAATGCATGTATATGTAGTGAAAACCATTTTAAACATTTCAATATAATATACAATGAAAGCAACATGAAAATAATATACTTTGCTTGTGGGGAGTTTCTCTAACCGACAACCATTACCATGAGCCTAGCAATGATACACCATTTCGCCTCACGTTGTCAGGGCAATCCATTACTTTGTCGGGGTATAGAATGATATCGTGTCTATGGATCCATCTAATTGGCCTTCTCAGAGGCAGTGAGGAGTCGCATGAAAATTCAATGCTATCCTATCCTACAGTGGCTACGTAGTTTTATGGGACTTCCGAATCATTAAAAACTCTAACCCAATTCGGTGCACGATATTACTCCCAAAATATTTGTTATAACTTTATGCTCAACTTACACATTTAAAAGAATGGACTTCTTACTTAATTGAAATACTCTTCAAAAAATTAGACGTGATTACATTCTTGAAAACATGTACTTAGGAACTAATCTTTCAAGTTCAACAATCAACATAGGTACATAAGTATGTATATATATATATATAACATTTTAGACTCTTAAGTGTTCATCAAAATACAATCGTTAAACCTTCCTCTTAACTTTACTTTGATTTAAAAATGTGAATTTAAGAGCAATAATTAGGATTTAGGATCTCTCAATGATTAATGAAAGCTTAGATAGTTAGTAATAAGAAGAGAGCGATGATACGAATTGAAAAGCACAGGCGCGACACGGAGGAGGATTTAAAATTTTGGTTGCGAAATAAATTTTGAGGCAGAGGACTTTGTATCCGATCTGTGACGCGGAGAGAGGGTGATCGACTGGAGGCTAAAAAATTTTAAAAGTCTCCGCGACTCAAACCTGGGCGCATGTTTTTGCCCGATCTTTTCTTCCTCTCCCAAACTCGTTTAAACTCATACCCAAAGAAATTTCATTTCTAAAATCATGAAATTTCACAAATCCAGAAATATTTCAATGAAACCCACACAAAAATCTATCAAAAGACTCAACTCATTCGCAAAACCTTCACTTCAAGGACTCAAAGACCTCCACTGTTAGCTAAAACTCAAGAACTTCTCAAGAAATCAATCAACCAACTTCAAGAATGAATTTATGGGTAAAAATTTACATGATTGGCATGACGATCAACAAATCCATCACTATGGAAACCTCACATACCTGGAAAGAACGAAGTTATTGGGGATTTCCCCAAATTCTTGAAGAACTTCTTGAAACCTCCTTTTTTCTCCTCTTGAACTTTGCCCTAACTTTCTTAAATGTTTTAGAATGAATGAAAAACTTATTTCAATCAGATTAGACCCCTAATTGGGTGAGAAAAATGTGAAGGCCTAGTGGGGTAGGGAAAAAACCATAATACCCCTCCTTAAAATGGATGAATTTACTTAACTAGACAGACTGCACTCAAACATGCATATCTTCTTCATCCGAACTCAGAATTTAGCAAACTCGGTGGCGTTGGAGAGAGAACGTGACGATCTTCGATTTGATACTTCATGGGCCACCTAACTCATCTTGTGCTGAAAGTTATGGTCGTTTGAAGTTGACCCAAAACTCACAATTGAAGAGTAACTTGTACGAATCTCAATTTAGCTATTTTTTAATTCTGAGGTGTTACACTCGTGCTGATAACATGTTGTAAAACTAAAGCAAAATAAGACAAGAAATTTAAAAGATGATAATAGAAATAGGAAGACAAGAGATGAGAGCTTTTCTTATTCTTCCAAATATTCAAGTGTGTACAATATGAACTCTTATGCCTCTATTTATAGTGTAACATAGAGGCATACAAAAGGTTAGTCAAAAACATGACATTAAACATGAATATAATGAAGGAGGTTATGAATATTAAATGTTACAAGAATAATGATCATAAAAGTGGAAGTTATCTTCATAATGGAGGGAAGTAATGTAGTAACTTCTTCGTGTAGGGGACATCCACACTATATTATTTTATAACAAAATTACTTCTTTTTTTTAAAAAAAAGTTGGAGTGAGGGAAGGGGGAATGGAGGAGTGGATTACAATGTGGGAAATCAAACTCTCACAAATAAGGTGGGAGTTCAGGTAGAGACTAAAAATATGATCTTCTAGACTAAAATATTTTCTCTATAGAAACACAACCATGCATGTTGACATTTTAAATTGATTTTTACTTATTTATTTGCAAAATTAGAAATATTCAAATATGAAAAATTAATTAAGCTAATATAACATCTAATCTAATGTTATGAATCTATGCTCTAAATTTAAAAATAAAGAAATAACAACAATATGAGGTATTAGTATCTATATAAATATTATAATAACAAGAATATACAGTCATTTTTCTCTTTTCTTTTTTTCTCATTGTTTGTTTTCTTTTTCACTTTCCTCTCTTACTAACTACATGTATGGATGCTTCCAACTTTATGTATATATTCATGCAAATTCTTCTATTTTTGAAGTTTATGCAAAATTCCTCCTAAATAATTTTTTTAACTATAACCCATAGTATTTTCGAAGATGAATTTAAAAGGCCCCAATACAAAAGAGAGAGGACCGAATTTTTTTTTACATTTACACGAGAGTTAACGTATTTTCATATCAACACTTTTACAGAACTTGTAATCCGTGTTCCCTTTCTTCTTTTCGTTTCATCCCATGAAAAGCTTTAATTGAAATTACTAATTGACCTATTTTATTGTTAATACATGTGTGTGTTGGGTTTTATTTGCCCCGACTCTTTTTACCATAAATAGGTTTTCCTTTTAGGAAAAAGTTTTAATATTTGGCTAGTTCTTTTCTTGTAGGAAAACGTTTAGGACTCTATAAAAGTAGGCTTGTTCCTTCTAACTTAATTAAAATTCACAATGTAGTCCTAGGGTTTTGAGAGTTGCGGTTATGGGGGAGAATTTTTGAACCTCCTTGTATTCCGAGTGAATTGGTTGATCTTGTTTCTCTCTATATTTTGCACTCTCATATTTATAGTGGATTCCTCATCTCCTTTGTGGACGTAGGTTGATTGACCGAACCCCGTTAAATTTATCTCTTTTGGTATATTTCTCATTTGTCTCCTTAGTCATGGTTTTTCGAGGTTTTCTTTGCTAGCTTCCACATTACACCTGCTTATTTCCAATCCTAACAAGTGTTATCAGAACCATGGTTCAATGATGGAGCCAGGTTAGAGATAGGTGTTCATTTTGGCGGGTGTAGTTCTAGCCGCAACCTTTTTGACAGTAATGAAGATTTTTGTTGGAGAAATGTTTCAGAGATGTTCTATGTGTCGAAACGTAGATTTGATGGATGAGATTATGGAGAAGAGATGCATTATGTTGAAGATTATGTGAAGAAGGTGCACAAATTTATTTTGTCAGAAATTCATGCCAAGGGGGATATTTGTTGGGTTTTATTTACCCTGACTTTCTTACCATAAATAGGTTTTCCTTTTAGGAAAATGTTTTAATATTTGGCTAGTCTTTTTCTTGTAGGAAAAGGTTTAGGACTCTATAAATATAAGTTTGTTCCTTATAACTTAATTAGCATTCACAATGTAGTCGTAAGGTTTTGAGAGTTGCGGTTATGGGGGAGAATTTTTGAACCTCCTTGTATTCCGAGTGAATTGGTTGAGGTTGTTTCTCTCTATGTATTGTACTCTCAAATTTATAGTGGATTGCTCATCTCCTTTGTGGACGTAGGTCGATTGACTGAATCACGTTAAATTTGTCTCTTTTGGTAAGTTTCTCATATTTCTTCTTACTCATGGTCTTTCGAGGTTTGTTTTGCTAGCTTCCGCATTACACCTGCTTATTTTCGATCCTAACAGTGTGTGCATTAGCTTATCTTTACATCATACCTATTTCTATTACAATCCAGAGTGCGAAGAATTTAAATTTTATTGAGCTTTAAAAAAGTGAGATGATGAATGTCTATGGTGTGTCTTATATAGTATTTTTGTAGAATTTAAGGAAGAGTCCTTTCTACTTTTTAGACGAATTTTGTTAACTAAAAATATTTCAAGAGATCGATATTGCCATCACGTGCAATTGAAGACCAAAAAACAGATTAATGATGTAATCAAAGTAAAAAGAGATTTTTACACTAAAATGTGATAAATAATTTTGTAGCATAACCTTTCGCTAAAACTTAAAATGTACTTGCAAGAAATTAAATTAATGAAGTGAAAATGTAGCTTAATTTTTATAGGATATTTTCGTAATCTAACTTTCAACTATAAGAATGTCGGATTATGTGTAATCCTGTTTGACATGTATAAAATTTGTATCAAACACTTGGAGCAAATAAATTTTTACCTATCAATATTTTGAATTACCAAATATGGGGGTGTGGGGAGGGAGATTAATCATGAAAAACCATACAAAAGAATATAAAATAATAGGCTTAAGTCATCTGCGGCCCCTTAAAGTTGTCCGCATAATTCACTAAGACATCTCAGCTAGGACTAGTACCTATTGAATATTTTTATCTATCCAAAACCTGTTCCTACTAGACCTTTTTCGTTTATCAGTAAAAAAAAAAGTAAAGTGTGTGTGATACATTTGCTATGATGTGGCAAAAATGACTAATTAAAGATGACATGTGTCACTTGACCCCAACAACTATAGAAATTTTTTTTATGTTAAAAAGAATGAAAATTATTTCAAATAAATTTTATATCTATTTTTAATAAAAATAAATAAATGAAATGACAACGCATTTTACTCAACCCCACCCTACCCAACCCCCTTTCTTCTTCATCTTCTTCTCAACAATTTTTTTTCTCAAACCACCAAAACCAACTTCACTGTAAATTACTTGCAAATTCAGTTTTTTTTTTTAAAAAAAATTATTCCTAATACGTCAGAGAATGATATTCAAATAGACTGATACAATAGTGATGAAAAAGCTT
The DNA here is from genome assembly GCA_029582685.1 of Solanum piurae. Classification (NCBI taxonomy): domain Eukaryota; kingdom Viridiplantae; phylum Streptophyta; class Magnoliopsida; order Solanales; family Solanaceae; genus Solanum; species Solanum piurae. The sequence goes on along the minus strand of JAJOOO010009944.1, from coordinate 9,207 downwards.
GTCAATGGTTACTCATCCAGAAATCGATTGCAAAGAAAAATCGAGAGGACCCAAATTAATTTTATCGAAAATTATTTTCATTTCTAATACGTGATAGAGAAAGATATTCGAATAGTTGGTACAAGAGTGATGAAGAAAGGAAGTTTGTCAATGGTTAATCATCTTGAAATCGATAACAATGAGAAATCAAGAGGACCTAAATTAATTTTATCGAATTATTTTGATATTGTTTTTCATAAGTTTGGTGGGTTTACAATTTAATTTGAATAGTGATATTCATTCGAAGGTGACCGGAAATGGAGATGGAACGTCGGCTTACTTTTTTCATCCCAATGTTAAAAAATCTGCTTTCGTTATTTTTCTTGCAAATTTAGTTACTGGATTCAGTTTTTTTTAATGAATATTGAAAAGAAATAGAAAAGAAAAAAAAACAAAAACAAAAACTGGAGATTCTTTAGTTGTCTTTGAAAATTTAATTTTGGGGAAGAAGATGACTTGAAGGGGTAGGGGTGCTCTTTCTTTTTTGGATTAAGAATTATTATTTTTAAAAATATTAAAAAAATATTTTAATTTAATGAAATGCCAAGTGTCAATTAAAGAAGATAAAGTGTAAGTTTTTTTGGAAAAAATAAAAATAAAACAGTATTCCAGAAATTTCCACGCGCCCAAAGGAACTGAAAAACACTTCTTTTTCCATATCAGCATTTTGTGTTTAATAGGTACATTTTTTGAACAATTTAAGTGTTCAATAGGCAATAGTCCTAGTTAAGGTGTCTAAATGAAATATTCGGACAACTTTAAGGGGTGGTGGATGAGTTAAGCCAAAGTAATATAATTACATTGATGAAAAATAAAATTTAATACTAACCAAATCACTTTCTTGAAGCTTGTTATTATAAGATTAATAGGAATCCACTCCCTGTTCGGACCTAATAATTTATCCTTGACTAAATTTTGCTACTGCAATAGTAGAAGTGTCCAAAAATTATTAGCAACCCATATATTATTTAAATATTAACTACCGAAATAAAATTAACTAAAAAAATAAAAATAATACTATTTGCAAATACAATTAGTGCTCTCACAAATAAAAAAAATACATGAAATATTGAAATGGTGAATAGGCCTGGAATATAAATAGCAAGAGAAGGTGTAACAATTTTTACTTGTGAAATTATTCTTTAATGCGCAAAACAAATTAATGAAGAAAAGATCAATCTCATAGATTAGATGAATGTGAACATTTAGATTAATATTTTTTCAACTCTTTAAATTGCCATTAAACGTAATAATAAATTGGTTAATATGTGGTGACTTCCCATTAAGTTGTTTATGTATCTTTTACTAGAAGGTAAATTTATTATTTGGTATAAAAGTATTATAGACTTAATATAATATTCTTATTAGGGGTAATAATGTTGTTTAATTTTTAATGTATGATTTATTTTTAAACTTAAGTCTTTCCATGTAGCATCTCGCTATTTGAAAGAACTAGAAAGAGTTAGAATTGGAAAGAGTCATTTTAGGAAAGAATGAAAAATCTGAAAAAATTGGTTAAATTATGTTAAGTTTGAGTTTTTGGTCAACTTCAAAACGATCATTAATCCTAGCTCATGATGAGTTAGGTGTGCTTCCAGATACCGTAGAAAATATCTTCGAATTATATTTCTAACGCCACCAAGTTTGCACGATTCCAAGTCTGTATGAGTGAGATATGCCCATTTAAAGTTGGGTTGTTCAAATAAGGAAATGTCTAATCCGTATTTTTGAAGGGTAGATTAGTTTTTTCCATACCCTATTATTTTAATTTCATTTTTTGGTAATTAGCTGGGGTCTAAACTGCACTTGGTCAGTTTACGCTTTTCAAAAAGAGTTGGGGTTTTGAGAGAAGAGAAAAGACGAGGAGAAAAGAGGAGAAGAAGCAAAGATTTGTCAATTTCTTGGAGATTTTTGTGTGGATTTCACCAAGAGTTAATCCCTATGAGGTATGTGAGATCACATAGCGTTGGGTTAGTTCACCCACGTGCTAATCATGATTCAATTCAACGAAGTTGTATTATTTTGAAAGCAAATCTTATGAATTCTTGATGAAATTCATTTGAATTATTGATGAAATTCATTTGAATTTTTGTGGATTCTTGTTGTTGAAGTTTCTTGAGTTTGATTCATGATTTTAGGTGTGTTTTCGAGTAGAATCTTACATATATTGATGGTATAGTTGATTCTAAGTGTTTGGGAAGAGAACAAAGTTGAAATAGAGGGTTTAAAGTTGAAAAATGAAGAAATAAAGTTGGAGTGCACCTGGGCAGGGGCCTGGGGCGCCGCCCCAGAAGGGGCTCTAAAATTTGGGCTCTGAGGCGCCGCGCCAGCAAGAGCGCCCCAATCCAGTCCCTGAAATTCAAGGGCTGGTGCCCTGCGCCTCTCAGAGCGCCAGGGACGCCAGTTCTTCCACCTTTCCCCCCTTCTTTTCGTACTAGTTCCTTAGCAACGTACCTATGTTTTCTAGTCGATTTTTATACACTAAGTCAAGTCTAAACATCGTGAAATCATCATTAACATGAGATCATGAGCCTTGAATCCATACTTCAATTCAAGAAAAGTTAATAGTTAAGTCAAGAGGTTAAGAGTTAAGCTAAGATAAGTTCATAGAGTTTTTCAAAAGTCTTTCACAAACGTTTTAACTTTGTTTTAAGACTTAAGCTTTGAGTTGAATAAAGAGTAAGAGTAAAGTTCATTTCTTCAAAGATTATACAGGAACTAAGTATTCCCAAGAGTTAAAATGTTTTTCACATTTGAGCAAGAAAGGAAACACCGATTTCCAAGAGAGCTTTTAAGCTAAGTTTTGAGTAATTATCTCAAACCCAAGAAAGAGTATTGTTTTTAAAAACATATGAGCTGAGTATATTTTGGGAGTAGTATTGAGCACCGATATGGGGATGCGAGTTCATAATAACTCAAGTCTCCATAAACCATGTAGCCATCATAGGTAGAAAAGGATCATACTTCTTAGATGATTCCTTAGTGCTTTTTAGCATAGACTAGTGGATCCACTTAGTTAAGGCGTTCTATATGACATCAAAGTATATGACAGTTCTGGCAGCGTGGGAAAGACATTGTATCTTCACTTAGGCTCATGGTGGTGGTTCTCGGTTAGAGAAACACCCATAGTATTATATTACTTTACATGTAAACTGAGTTGTTATTGCATTTCTTTAACAAATTCAGTTGCTACTACTGTTTTAAATGTTTTGTATAACTGGACCATTATTGTTGGTTTACTTTGCATTTGAGTTGAGTTATTCATGAGTTGAGTAAAGCCAAGGTAAGTGTTCTTTTTAGATTTCTTTCAAGAGTATGTCTTGTTTAGCATTCTCCTCGCATAGTCGTACATTCAATGTACTGATGCCATTTGGCCTGCATTGATATATGATGCAGACACAAGTAACCAGGATCAGCATCCAGCGCCTCGTTGATCCAGTTGAGCACTCAGAGTCAGTTGGTGAGCCTCCTTGCTTTACGGAGGGCTCCTTTTTATCATTTGTTTTCAGTACTTTAGTTTTTAGGATGATCGGGGGTCTTGTCCCGACATCCCTCTGTCACGCCCCAAGCCTACACCCTGGGCGGGACTGGCACTCGAAGACCATTGATGTCCCCAAGCGGACCCTTGGCCTGGCTTACTAACTCATCGGAAGACTTAACTCATCACATAAACATTTATGAAGAAACTAGAATGTCATAAAGGAATATTCAACTTACCATTTAGGTAAACTCAAGTCTTTAACATAAGAAATGAAAAGTAAAGACAACTGAAATAACTAACTGATTGTCTATCTATGAAACCTCTAAAACAACTGAGATAGAAGTTGGGACAACCCCACAACATCCTAATGAACTAATTAGGAAGCAATGAAAATAGATCTTCCGAATTGCTCACTGGATCAACGGTGCGCTGGAATGCCGATCCTAGTTACCTGTGTCTGCATCATAAGACGATGCAGGCCAACTTACATTAGTACATAGAATGTACGAGTATGCGAGTTGGAATTCTAAAACAACATAGGCTTGAAAGGAAATCTGAAATAAACACTTACCATGACTCTTCTCAACTCATGAGTACTTAACTGAACTCATTTCAATATAAAGCAGTTTAAAACAAGTGCAATATAAAGAAAAGTTGTTTAAAAACATGATGTCAACTCTGTGTATATACAAGGATACAACATAACTCTGAACTGTATGTAAAAATATGATAAAATGATGTATATAAAAATACAATAACTTATGTGGAAGTTTCTGTAACTGAAAACCATCACTTAAGAGCTATAGTGACGATACAACGATCTACCTTACGCTGCCAGCGCATCTATACCCGGCCAAATGTGTAGGACCTGAACTACTAAGTTGATCCACTAGTCTATGCATAAAGGATTCATCTAAAAAATATGACCCTTTTCTACCCATGATGGCTACATGGTTTATGGAGACGTGAGTTATCTAAACTCACGCTCGTCCCCCTATCGGTGCTCAATACTACTCCCAAAATATGATACTAACTCTTTATGTTTAAAAACATACTTCTTTTGTGAATTGAGATTAATGCTAAAAAACTTAGCTCAAAGACTATCTTGGAAATCTCAGTTTCCCTTCTTGCTTCATTTAGAAAGCTATTACTCTTTTCTGAAAACTAGCCCGAAGGCTCTTTGGAAATCTCAGTTTCCGTTCTTATTTAAAATGTGAAAAACAAATTCTATCTCTTTGGGAATACATTGTCCCCATATACTTTTTTGAAGAAAATAACTTCTACTTTACTTCTTTATTGAACTCAAAATTTAAGTCTTAAAACAAAGTTAAAACATTTGTGAAAGAGTTTTGAAAAGACTCTAAAAACTTCCTAGTCTTGGCCCTTGATTTTCTTTGAATTTGAATTTATGGATTCAAGGTTATGATTCATGTTTATGGATAATTTCTAGGTGTTTAGAAGTCATTCAGAGTAGTTAGAATCAATCGAAAGTGTTAGGACACTTTATAATAACTTAAATAGGCTAAACGATGAAAAAATAGTGAAAAACGCCGATCCGGGCGCGTCCTTGGCGCGTCGCACCAAGCCCCATTTTATTGGGGCTCATTTTGGGCGCACTGCAGGCGTGCCACCCCAGCCTCCTGGTGCTATTGGGGTGAAACGCGCCTAGCCCTCCTCAAGTGCGTCTGACGAGTTTTTCAACTCGTGTTCTGGTCCTAAATCATTTTAAATCGATTCCTTTTGTCAATACTTTCTTAGATTCAGATACCCAACACATGTAAACTAGAATATAACTCGAAACAACTCTTAACATCGCTAAAACGTCTCAAGAAAACCCATCAATCACATGTAAGTTCAAGAATGAAAACAATTCAAGAACACAACTCAAGAACATCAAATTCTAACTCTTTTTGGACGAAAATCGCTGAATTTAACATGCTTGGCGTGTGGGTGAACTAACCCAACTCTATGTGATCTCGCATACCTCGTAGGGATCACCCCTTGACCAAATCCACAAGCTAATCTCGAACGTTCTTGTTGAATTCTTGATTTCTCTTTTCTCCAAGCCCTAGCGTAAACTCCCAATTTTTCTAAACTGAATAAATCTGATTTGAACCATATTAAACTCCTAAAAATGGATTAAAATAATAGGGCAAGGAAAGGACTAAAATACCCCTTAAAAATCCAGATTGGACATTTCATTAATCCAACAACCCAACTTCCAAAGGGAATAATTTACACATACGAACTTGGAATCGTGCAAACTCAGCGGCGTTGGAAAGATCATTCCAAAAGCTTTTCAAACATATATGGAAGTACACATAACTCATCCTGAGCTAGTAGTTATGGTCGTTTGAATTTGACCAAAAACTCACTTTAACTTAAAAATTTCCAGATTTTAATTCTTTCCAAAAATGACTATTTCCAATTATAAGCCTCTCCCTACTTATTTAAAATTGCGAGATGTTACAATATCTCCCTCTTGGGAATATTCGTCCTCGAATGAGATTACTCTTACTAGGCTAAGGGCGTCCCATCAAACATACAGTTTAAACACCCAACAAGCACAATGTAATTTCAACATGCCAACTTAATATCAATGCCCAGAAAAGGATTAGTACCTTAATTTGGAACTTCTCCAGATTCGAAGAGATTTGGGTATGTCTTCTTCCTATCCTCTTTAGTTTTTTAATTATCTTCTCTACAAACTGATTTCTCCACAGAACTTTCACTTGATGCTACTTCCTTAGTCCTCAACTTGCGAACTTGGCGATCTAGAATTCTGAACTAGAACCTCCTCATAAAATTATCTATCCTTGATACCAATATCCTCAATTGGTATTATAAGTAAATTATCTCCCATGCACTTCTTCAACATGTAGATGTGGAACATCCCATGAACTACTAAGTGGATCCACTAGTCTATACGAAAAGAATTCATCTAAAAAGTATGACCCTTTTCTACCCATGATGGCTACATGATTTCTGGAGACGTGAGTTATCTTAAGTTAAGCTCATCCCCATATCAGTGCTCAATACTACTCCCAAAATATGATATTAGTTCTTTATGTTTAAACACATACTTTTTTTGTGATTTGAGATTAGTGCTCAAAAACTTAGCTCAAAGGCTATCTTGGAAATCTCAGTTTCCCTTCTTGCTTCATTTAGAAAGCTATTATTCTTTTCTGAAAACGAGCCCGAAGGCTCTTTGAAAATCTCTGTTTCCGTTCTTATTTAAAATGTTAAAACATTTCTATATCTCTTTGGGAATACATAGTCCACATATACTTCTTTGAAGAAAATAACTTCAACCTTACTTCTTTACTGAACTCAAAACTTAAGTCTTAAAACAAAGTTGAAACATTTGTGAAATACTTTTGAGAAGACTCTAAAAACTTCCTATACTTGGCTCTTGACTTTCCTTGAATTTGAATTTATTGATTCAAGGTTATGATTCATGTTTATGGCTGATTACTAGGTGTTTAGAAGTCATTTAGAGTAGTTAGAATCAATGGAAAGTGTTAGGACAGTTTAGAATAACTTAAATAGGCTAAACGACGAAAAACTGGTGAAAAACACCGATCCGGGCGCGTTCCTGGTGCACCGCGCCAGTCCCCATTTTACTAGGGCACATTGTAGGCGCGCCACCCCAGCCTCCTGGTTCTATTAGGGAGCGACGCACCTAGCCCTCCCCAGGTGCGTCTGACGAGTTTATCAACTCGTCTTCTGGTCCTAAATCGATTTAAATCGATTCCTTTTCTCAATACTTTCTTAGATTCAGATACCCAACACATGTAAACTAGAATCTAACTCGAAACAACTCTTAACATCGCTAAAACGTCTCAAGAAAACCCATCAATCATATGTAAGTTAAAGAATAAAAAGAATTCAAGAACACAACTCAAGAACATCAAATTCTAACTCCTTTAGGAAGAAAATCACTGAATTTAACATGCTTGGCGCATGGGTGAACTAACCCAACGCTATGTGATCTCACATACCTCGTAGGGATCACCCCTTGATGAAATCCACAAGCTAATCTCGAATGTTCTTGACAAATTCTTGATTTCTCTTCTCCTTTCTCCTCTTTTCTCTTTTTTCCAAGCCCAAGCGTAAACTCCCAATTTTTCTAAACTGTATAAAATCTGATTTGACCAATATTAAACTCCAAAAAATGGATTAAAATAATAGGGCAAGGAAAGGACTAAAATACCCCTTAAAAATCCGGATTGGACATTTCCTTAATCCAACAGCCCAACTTCCAAAGGGCATAACTTACTCATACGTACTCGGAATCGCGCAAACTCAGCGGCGTTGGAAAGATCATTCCAAGATATTTCCAACCATATCTGGAAGTATACCTAAATCATCCTGAGATAGGAGTTATGATCGTTTGAAGTTGACCAAAAACTCACTTTAACTTGCTTAAAAATTTCCATATTTTAATTCTTCCCAAAAATGACTATTTCCAATTATAAGCTTCTTCCTAGTTATTTCAAATTGCGAGATGTTACACCCTCCATGTTTTTGAGGTTTCATAGACAGTTAGTAGTTCAGTTGTCTTTACATTGTTATTTCTTATGTTAAGACTTGAGTTGCCACTTTGGCCAAGTTGAATGTTTGATCTTTAAACGCTCTAAGTTATCTTATTAAACAGTTGAGTAGAGATGCATTGAATCCTTGTGTTAATGTTTCTAATTCTTCCGCTGAGTAAGTAGGCCAGTCCAAGGGTTCGCTTGGGGCAAGAAATGGTTCTTGAGTGCCAGTTCCGCATAAGCTGTAGGCTCGAGGCGTGACAAACTTGGTATCAGAGCCCAGAGTTCAAGAGTCCTAGGGAGTCTATGAAACTGTCTATGTAGAGTCCTAGTTATCGGTGTGAAGCGAGCCACATCTATAATTAGGAGGCTGCAATACTGATACGCTCAAATTACACCTCCCTAAAGAAGCATAAGTGATTGTTATCAAGTAAAGTACCCAACTTGTAGGTTGGGGTCGATCCCACGAGGAAAATGGTTAAAACTTAATTTTAACCAACAATTATATTCGTTTAGTCAAATTACTTCCAGAAACAAGTAATTAAATAGGGGATTTCTGAAATAAATTGTAAGAATTCAGTAAGTAATCAGTAAAAAAAAGTCAATTTTGGTTGTTATCAAGATGCGAGAATTAACTAGGGTATACGTGTTCCCCACAAGCTCATAACGCAGTAATCCTAGTAATAGCAATCCTTTCCTAGTGTACTACATACAAAGTGATAAGCTAGATATCTCTAAATCCTTGGTCCGGCATCTAGAGAATTTTACCCCGCACCTTGGTCCGGCTACGTGTGTATAATTTACTAACCCTTACCTTTACCTCATAATAGACATCACATTGATGTTTGGCTTAGTTATTACTTCGCACCAATCGACGCTAGACTATTAGATAGTATCACACTAAATCTATGTTGATAATTCTTTTCTTGTTGATTACCTCCTTGATCCGGCAAGTAGCAACAAGGCGAGTTCTAATGTTGCGTACCGTTAAAAAGACTTTTAAACGCAAGAATTATCAATGCATGCAAAACACTATTCAATAATTGCTTATTTACTATTCATACTTTGTTAATCGCTCATGGTTCCCACAACCCTAGTTGTGGAGTTTAGTTACCCTTAATCATATGAACACAATTCATTGTTTTAGATGAA